>JADHZA010000469.1:0-16774 GCA_018831705.1 Torrubiellomyces zombiae | reverse complement strand
CCCCAGATCGACTTGGAATGGGTCGGCAGCAAAACAACACAGTACCAGTCCAACTACTTCTCCAAAGGCAACACGACGACCTACGACCGAGGCGCCTTCCACGACGTCCAGAACCCGGCCGACACGTTTCACAAGTACTCGGTCGACTGGACGCCCAAAGCCATCACCTGGCTCATGGATGACCGTCCCGTGCGCACCCTGACGTACGAGCAGGCCTACAACGGCAAGACGTATCCGCAGTCGCCGTCGCAGATCAAGCTGGGTACGTGGGTGGGCGGTCGCAAGGGTGCGCAGCAAGGCACCATCGACTGGGCCGGCGGCCTGGCCGACTACTCCAAGGGCCCCTTCGTCGCCGTCTACAAGAGCGTTTCCATCATCGACTATGCTGGTGGGGAGACGCCGACTGATAAGCACGTCAACACCTATTCGTACGGCGACAGGTCTGGCTCGTGGCAGAGCATCAGGTTGAATTAGCTGGGCGAGCTGATCGGCAATCTCTGCGTGTATATAGAAAGCCTCGGGGCAGGTCGCCTTGGCTTTTGCTTGGATAATTGATAAGGCCCATGTTATATAGCTACAATCGAATAGTATTGACAATGAAACATTATATACATGTGTATCTTTGGATGAACATGAACTCATATTCGGTCACCATTTCAACAGGCACGCAAGGTTCTTACATGTACTTGGCCGTCCGTGGGAATGAGATGCTATATACAAGCAGAGTCACCAACGTCGGTCACTCTTCAGCCTGAAACCTTGGATACATCAATGTCAGATGCGTTGGATTCTGTCACCATACGTGTACGCCATGATGTACAAAAGGACCTTGATAGGTGAGCGATGCTGACAGCCACATAAAAATCAGCCTCACAGTGATACCCGATCATCAGGCCCGGCACCGTGCTCAAGACAAGTTCTCTCGTCTCTTGCCAAATCTGATCTTTAATGATTCCGTAACGAGTGCCTATAGACCAGCCGCATGATTACTGGAGTATGGAGCAGGTTGGAGTTCTCCAATCCTGTTCACTGATTTAATCCCGACTAATATAGTGGAAAATGATATATTCTAGTATGTATAATCATTCTCAATGTAACGATAGTAGTCGTCGATTAGGTTGTTCCTCCCGTTTTTCAAAGCAGTGTACACCCCCGTGCGCTTTTTTGTCCTCCCCTTGTCCCCGCGCGAAAACAGAAACACGAGCCCACGTCATGCAAAACAGCGAATATAAAAAGCCAAGCACAAGGAATCGAGAGCTGCAGATATTAAGAGCGAATTAATAAGCATATGAGAAACGATAACCACTGAGCGACGCAAGATAAGGGTATATGTATGCCTGACCAGGAAAAACAGCCAAAGAGAAAATCCCACAATCGCCAGTCCAATTGCATCCTGTCTCAACCAACCGCAGAGTAAAAAAAGAACTCCGTCTCTTTAAAATGTGTAGAAAAATCACAGCCCGGGCCCACACATGGGAACGCAACCATGAGCCGTCGTCAAACTAAAATCGTGTCTATCTGATATCATCTGTCCATGAGACGACGGGATCCACGCACCAACTTTGATGAGCGACCGGTGTATGAGCATCTGTTAGGTGAACCAGGGGGAAAAGGTCCGTTCTCGCTGGCAGCCATGATGAGGAATGTGGCCGAGCCGGGCCAGCGTTTTGACCTTGGTCGCCAATCAAAAATGGCCCCCAAACTCATGGCACTCATCAGCGACTGGAATGCAATCCTTCCTTGCGACCATCCCCGTGCCCGCTCCGCGGCCGTGACACCTGTGCGTGCGGTGGAAGTAGCGTGAGCCGTCTTGGTCGCAATGGTGTGCCGCCTAGCCTCATGATTGGCACGCGCCAACGCCCACCTGATGCGGCCACCTGGTGCGCCCACGGAGGGAAGCCAGGTTCATAACGCACGCGGACTAGCTTAGGCCTGTGACCGAGAAAGGTAAGGGATTCTTGCCACGACAGTCGCTAGGAATCCCATGCCGGCCGTCATGTAAGCAAGTAAGCGTTCAGCTTTACGCCGCCACGCGTGCACGGCCTTGCGGATCCTCTGGTATCTCGTCATTGCCAGGCCTTCATGCTCTCGTCGCCCCATCTCCGTACGACGAAGAGGTATATACAGCTTGGCTTGTTTGAGCATGGTGCGCGGCAAGGCTGGGATAACCATCTGCATAACTTGCGGGAGCCGGATCCCATCGCGGTGGCGTTGCCGTTGCTGGATGTTGACTGATGGGCGTTTGCAACCCGTTGGCTCCGTAAGCCGTCGGAGGAACGGCTCGCGTATCATACGTCGTTACCGCTGGCAAGGGGTTGGTGTTGATTCGCATTGGTGGGTGTTGAGGGCTCGAGTGACGGATACCGGGGCTCAGCGGGCGCGTGCCCGAATAAGGTGTCGCCGTGGTATACGGAGCCCAGCCTGAATGCGAGCCCGACAAGGACCTGGGGGACGGTATTGGATCGTGATGGTTCGAGTGCATCGAGTACTGGCTTTGGGGCTCAGCGTGAGAAGGTAAGCTCTGCTGAGATGCCATGCCGTGACTCGGTGGGGTGGGCAACGGCGCGTAGGGGGCAGAGCTGACGGGCGTCATCATGTTGGATGGCGGCAGGCTGCTGCTCGGACTCGCGCTATACTTTCCGATGATCTTCTTCAGGGCCGGTTCCAGTATCTTCCACGGGAATACCTTGACGTCCTTCTCGATGTTGCGCGGCTTCGGGTTTGGGAACCCCATGATGACCTTGAAGAACTCTTCACTGTCGGCCTTCGCCTTGGACACGGTAAGCGGATGAAACCCTTCCAGGTTACGTCGGATCCGGTTCTTTTCCTCGACACTGAATCGGGCCGGCGCTGCAACGAGCTGCTCCAGAAGCTGTATCGTGTCGACCGATGTGACATAGCACTCGTTCTTCTCAGCCCACCAGATGCATGAAATACAGATGCTGTTGGGAGGTCGCTCGTTGACGGGCACGGCTCGAAAGTTGGCCGTCAAAGTCGACCCCGACTGGCTCTTTCGAAACCAGACAATACGGCGACGGTTGTCCCATTCCTCCTGCGTCCAGTTCTCGGCCATGGTGTCCAGCTTTCCGTTGATTTTCAACACAGCCTTGGTCGAGTACAGAGAGATCGGGTGGTACGAGCCGTTTCCACCCGCGCCGTTGGCTATCGTGCTTGTGCGGATGAGCTGTGGAGTCCCGCTCGACGACGTTGGCATCGGGAGTGGCGTCAAGCTCGGCCGGCCTCCTAGCCCCGTATGATCCAACGGCCTTCCCGTGCTGCCGAGCGTGCTTCCAAACCCACTCCATGCTGGGGCCGGCCGCCGTGGATAATGCGGGTCGGCAAAGTTGCTGCTGCGGTACGTCGAAATCATCTCGCTGCTGGGTTGCGGGAACGCTGATGAATACTGGCTTGGTTGCTGCGCTTGATAGTTATAGCTATTGCCAGAGGCCTCTGACGTGAGTTGCGAGTGAGCCTCGACCGTTTTGGGCGAGGCACCCGGCTGATCGACGTGTCCACCGGGCACGCTCGTGTCATGCTTGGACATCTTAGCCGCCCGCGTGATGTCATCCCCAGGCCCTTCGATGTATTGAAAAGACCCTGCCGCTACCCTCGAGATCTCCTCCCCTGAGGGTCCTTCCACTGTTAATGACAAAGGCACGCTGTTGCTGTTGTTGTTGTTGCAGCCTGTGACCATTTGCTGCGGTGCATCCGCGTTGCACGAGAACACGAAACCCGTGCTGTCTTGCCCTTCACGCGTAACATCTTGTGCTGGGACTCTCTCGGATCCAAAATATATTGACAGGAAAGGCCCGGGTGACGATATCGGATTAAGCTCATACGGTAATGAGAGCTTGACAAAAACTCGTGTCCCAAACAACCCTGATAGCGGCTGACATGATAAGATCGTCGGGACCGCGGACATGTAAGGGGCGACGGCATTGTTCGAGGCGAAGGATTGTTGGTTCAACTGGGCAAATTTGTCTGCTTGTGGTGCCGGAAAAGATTGGGCTTGGTACGATTCGTAGGACGCATCTTGATACCTGCTGGAATCATAGCCTGCATCGTGCCGCGCGGGTCTCAAAGTCAGCTCGTTTCCCTTGGTATCTATAACAATACACTTGTCGACAACAGCATGTGTGTTCGCCAAATAATGCCTCAACCTCGTCGGTGCGTAGATCACCGGACAAGCGAATCATCACTCCTGGCTCAGATGGGTGTCTTACCAGGCATGGATGGCAACTGAGTCTTGCCGTAGGCCGCCATTTTGGAAAGAAGTGAAAGGCAGTCCCGAGCTCCCGCTCCTTTGCGATCTTCAATGATCTCCTCCTGTTTAATGATGAAGGTGTCGGGTGACTCGAGCCGCTCGTCTTCACCTAGAATGATCGGCTGTTGCGTGTGATAGCCGGGCTGAGCACCAGGCGCATCAGTCAACAACATTCGAAAGGCAAGGAATGCAGAAAAACTCCTTTCCAAGGCCGTATCCAGGAGATAGGATTGGGAGTTATCGGGGGTGGGAGCCGTGACAGGGAATCGATGTTCGAGGGCGCGAAGTTCGCGATTTCTCAAAGATCACAAGTTGTGTTTTATTGTGTTTAGGGCGTGTCGTAGGACTCACCTCGGAAAGCTTGTATGGTGTGAGCTGGAACGTTGCTCCAGACATAAAGTCGTCAACGAAGGGATATCAGGGAAGTTGGATGACAAAGAATGGTTGGAGGGAAGAATGCCAGTCGCTGTCTTGGACCAGGAAGGTGGTCGTAGCCCGTGTTAAAACAAAAGTTATATCATAGGCTATGTCCTGAGAATTAATAGACCTAAAGAGCTTCCCTTTTCTCGGAAACACTCGCGCCTAGTTTGTCGGAGATTTGATATGCAAAGACTAACCACGAGCGCGAGAGGCGTGTGCTTTTGATGTGCTGAGGAACGACCTGTCAGTAGGCACCCACAAAGCTTGCTTCTTTCGCCTTGAGAGGGGGCGGGGCTTTGTGAGACAATTCAAAGGCCTGAGGTGATTGACTGGCGTGGTGAGAGATCCTGGTCGTGGCGGACGAAAGTCCCGATCCTGAATCAAGACAGTTGCATTCCAAGAACGGAGAGGGACCAGGTAGGCTGAGGTCAGGTATCACGCCTTCACTTGCGTCGTTGGTAGTGGACAGATACAAATTTGATCTGTGACAGCTGAAACGGGTAGCTGGTTCATTCAGATGCAGAAGAACAATTAAAATGCTTTTCAAACAATTCGGGGGATGTGCCTATGTTGACAGCTTTTCGGGATCCCAAGCTATAGAATCCGCCCTCGAGGGTCAAACGCGATTTGCTTCTTGTTATTAGCCATGACATATGCGGCGTGACAGTGCCCTCGGGAGCCATTCCTGTACATACGTAGACGTCCACGAACCTCTGGTAGTGGCAAAAGCCCGGCTGGGAAGTAAAAGGGTCGACCAAAACTCACTTTGTCACAATGTATATCACGGCAAATCAAGCAATAGACGAGTTTCCGAGGCTTTCTTCGAAATGTGCTCCTCCTTTTCATGTAAGCATAGTGGAGCCACGATGCCTTCTACAATACGAAGCATATAGCCCCAGATGGTGCGCAGGGAGGGAAATGAAGACCGGCGTCGGAAAGGCGACAAAATCGCAACATTTGCGTACAACGAGCCTCGGCCGTGCCTGGGTCCAGAAGCGCGAAAAAGTCCTCGGACGTCGGGAGAACGGCGTAAGGGTAAGAAGAGGCTAGGATAACGAAATTGAGAGGGTAAAAAAGGGACGCATGCTGAAGAAGGGCGGGCTGTCTGATGCGTACTCGAGATTTTCGGAGAGTCAGATCACTGCTCCAGTATGGTGCCGAGCCGTATGAGAGGATCAAATAGGTCATGGCACACCTTTCTTTTGAAGAGTGGATATTGTATGCAAGTGGTTCTTCCCTGCATTCAGAGCCAAACTGTGGCGTAACAAAAAGGGAAAAGGGAGTGAGGTCTCCCGTAGACTGGGGGGTGTGTTCCAAAATGCCGAGCGAGCAGAACAGACCCTAGGTATTGCTGCGGACGACTGCCCGAGTCCAGGGAGAACTGGGGTGTGTGTTTGTACCTCTCTCAAGGGACAAGCTTCAGGAACAGAACCGTGAAAAGGCGTACATAAGGCGTCCAGAATTCTGGCTGATTACAAAATCAACAAAAGGAAAAAGAGGCTCCCCCAAGCATGCTAAAGAAAGCTCTGGTTAGCTTGCCATGGACTGGGCTGAAGCTGCCATGATTAGATCGTCCCCGTGTCGGTTGATAATTGCAAAGGAAGCAAATTTTTTTTATCAGGCCTTTGACTATCAAGATAGTTCGTAATACTGACCATCGACTGTGCTGGCGGCTGATCCCTGCGACGGGCGACGGGTGGTCCGCCTGAATAGGGCCAGAGTTCAAGAGTGCCTGCCTGTACGGAGTATGTGTGTACAAACTCACATCTTGCAAGCAACCATGGTAAGTGATGTATCTTTGGGCCGTACCTGTAAAAAGGAACGTGGGGTTAGGGGAGCGGCTCAAGGGCTAGCTGTCATGATGATGGGCGATACGAACATAAAGTTATATCAGCCGCTTCCTGAACCATGTCATCGAGAATGGGTGTTGCGTAGGGTGGCCGCGCTAATTGGGCAGGGGGTGGCATAAGAGGGGACGTGCGAGCTCCCGAGCATGCCTTTCTGTTGAGATGGGCATCATACATGCACAGGTACTCCAAACCCTTGTCCATTGGGGAACGCCATGGCGTTGACCAAGCTGGCACCATAACAAATGACAGAACTCTTTGCGCGCGTACTTGTATGTATGCTCGAAAACTGCATGTCAGCAAGGGGCTTTAGATGCGAGGGCAGGCGAGCTCGGCAACAAGAGGATTTTAAAATAGGGGAGATATTTCGCAAAAGACCACGTTTTAAACATTTCTCAAAAGACGTATGGTGAACTTCTGAGGAACGCGCCGAACCATTCTGCAGTAACAGTGCCTCGGTGGGATTCCTTTGTATCCCAGCGCGAGGAAACGCACGCACGTTGCAGTCACAAGCTAAGGCCCGCAGAAATGCGGTAGGAACGTTGAGAGTCAGTCCCCCCCTCTTGGCGTGGATCTAGGCAGGTGGTCAGCGTGCACCAGCATGTAGTTGTGCTTCGACTCTGTGAGAGGAGGATAATGCCCCAGAATAGGTGATTCGGCACTCAGGTGGAGCCGTATTTTTCTCTTGTACGGAGGAGTACCAACAAACACGACTTAGCAGTCATGGCCAACATGTTCCCCGTCATGTACATACTGCACGTTAGCCTCAGACCCCAGCCTCTTCGCTGAATGACGGTCTTGTGGTGGAGTGTAAGCGGCAGAGCGCATTGCAAGAATGTACAACTGTGAGGCAAGGGTCAGATTCGAACAGGGGTATCCCGGGCTGCTCTGGCCATGTGGGGCTTTGGTCCCATGATGACGACAAGAATGAATTCGCTCCTCAGCAGCGGCGAGGTAAGCAAAGCAATGGGGGATACGTGCTTCCGGCAGAGGGGGGGTTTGAGAATCAGCTCGCGAGGAGGAGGCCATGAGTCGCTTCTTCCCTCCCCGAGCATTGCCTGACTTTGTTGAAAACGCCAAGGCAGCCTTGAGAAGTTTTGATGCGACATACATGTACAATATCGAAGGGAGTCGGCAGCAATCTTGTTGGCTGATGCTGACCGGTCGGCACCCACTCTCCGTACCGGTCCGTGCCTTTGGGGCCTGGCCAGGATCAGGGGCCGATGCCAGTAAACAAATAGACTTCCCCCTATCCCTTGATGTTGTTATTGAAAATGTGGCGCCTGCTTCAGCGGCAGCACCAAGGCGAGCAAAATGTTGAAAATTACAGGAGACCTTGTTGGTTCCTGGCAGAGGGTCGTCTTTGAGTGCGGATCTCTGTCCCCCCGTGGGCTCGTTCCCCATGGCTAGGCCTTGCGAGCGAGACACGAAGTCTTGCGCAACGCTCTCACGATCGCATCGTGTGGTCCCCGGTTGATGAGGTTGAAACAAACCATTGTGCAGAGACTTGCAAGGTAAAAAAGCGCGTTGAAAGCGCTTAATATCTCACAAAAGGCGTTCGAAATAGACTCGGCGGAACGCGCTGCGGGTTGAATAAGTGAATGCTGCTCACGTGAGTCCGACGACACGCTACAGGTACAAATTGAGCCTCTCATAAGAACATGCCCGCCGAAGAAGGCGCGAGACCACTTAGACAGCGTTGCCATACGGCCGGGTCAATGACAAGAAACAGGGCGCACTTGTATGTGCTGTTAGTTACCTCTGTGCAATTCGTTCAACCCGCAGCAAAGCTGACAGCCTTGTCGCCTTCCTCGAAGACACTTGGCGGCCCTTCTCGGCGGCAATTTTCGCTGCCACGCCAAAGTCGGTCGCTGAGGTATGAGGCGAGGGTATGTCTGGTAATTAGTGACTAAGATGCGACGCATGCGTGGCGGGCCATCATTCTAGGCGGGCAGCTCCACTGAGTCTTGTCTCTCGTCTTGTCGTACCAAGATGCCGTCACAGAAACCATCTCACGCATGTATCGTCATGGTTTTGATCAACCAGGTCCCTGGTGTTCGTCCCCTCCTTTATCCTGGGGTGTCTCAAACCCCAGAGCCAGGCAAGCGGGAACGTCGGCGGCATGGGTAAGCGAGGCGGAATGAGGCGAGATCGATGGAGCGCAAATGCCTCAAGGTTGCCTAGCGATGGTGTTGTACCAATGACACGTCGGGCCCGTAGCTTGGGGCCCTGACAAGGAAGTCCGGTATATCGCCGGAATGGTGGTGGTCGTGTGCTCAGGCTTTTGGTTGGGAGCTTGGCCAGGTTCCATCGACCCAGCTTTCTCCAAAAACAACGCTATCTTTCCCGAAGTTGGAGCTGGAGGTAAGGATTCGCCTGGGAGCTGCTGTGACGACGGCAGGGGTCAGCTGCCAATGCAGATCGTCCCGCCGTTGCCCTGTCCATACACAGATAGTTCAAGGGCGCTGTCAGGTCCGTTCAAGTACATACATTCCGACGCAGCGGCTACGACTCGGTACCGGTTGGTTCCATTGACGATGCTGGGATCTCATCTACCGGTCGTATCCGACACTTCCAGGTTGTCAGGTATTACCAGGCCCACGAGCTCGAGGGCGGCGAAGTGAGACCATTTTTCGTTCGGCAATGTCGATTATCAGCGGACAGAAAATACAAAGACCTTCTCATATCACCGTACAGATACTTGTAAAATGTGGGAACGATGCCAAGGCTCAGTGGCCTCGTACATGCAAGCATGTACTACCTGTATCCTCGGAACGTATTCGATCTGAACTTGGCGAGTTCAAGGTATTAGATTTTGAGTTCCAAAAGGTGATGGCGTGGATCAAATCGACCCTGCGCGATCTGTATCTGGGCGTGCTGGGCTTATTCAGCCAGCCACCAGCATTCCACGGAGTGGACGATACAACTGCTTTGTTCGAGGTCGAGTCGAGAGAGAGAAGGGGTCCAACATGGATGATGTTTTTTCTTCAGACGTGCGCCGTTGGCAGATTCGGGTTTTGGTCGATTAGAAAAGGATGGTGCCCTGTGCGAGCATGTTGGACCAAGCGCCAGTGCAGTAGGTAGAGTGTCGAACACGGCATCGTTTGGAGGAGGTATTATGGCCGCGGGCAGCGGGCAGTGGAAGTGGAGTAGCACAGGAACGGAAGCTTAGCCTCAGGAACGACTCGCACCCTTGCGTTGCTTCCCCTTTCGGGCCTGTACATGCTTGTACAAGTATTAGTCTCCCACGTCTCCTTCCCTTTCTCCTTCCCTTTCTCCTTCCCGTCATACCCAGTCCCAGTAGCGCTCACTCCATATCCTGGGGAGTTGCATTGATACGAGTCGTAAAAACAACTACCTGTAACAAGCGAGGGCCGAAGGCAGACTGTATCGGCAGAGGACCATAGAAGAAGGCGCCGGTTGGCTCCCTCCTCTGCAAGCACGGCCACCTGGCATGCACGCATGCACCTAACACGCCGTATGGCTAGCCACCTAGCGACCGGAGTAGTGGCAGGTGCTGCTGTTAGTTCAGGAGCCAGTAGTACATTTTGCGGACTGTAATACGGAGTACATACATACTGCATCTCTGCAAGGCTTCGAGCACCCATTTGTTCGTGCTCGTACAGAGTACAATGCGCAATCCCTCCTCTGTGCATCGCATCCACGGACGCCAGATGGCGAATCCTCGATTAAAAAAAAATTGTTTACCTGTGGAACCGGACGCTAGTTTAGCCGCAGCTTCCATTTCCGGTGGGCAACGCGACCCCTTCCCTTTGACGCCTTTCTGCGCCTGCAAATCTGCCATGCCATCTGCCATGTAATTACTCCATACTCAGCAGCTCTTGGGTCGCCTTCTCCCGGATCAAGGGCCGCAACAGCCGGCCACGCCCGTCATTCGCCTCGACATCAGATGCACTCATGGCTACATGCTTGCACTCACATGCGCACCTACGGTCAGCAGCAGCCCCGGTTCTCCAACACAATTAGGCAACAACATAACGGCAGCGACCCTTGGTGTTGCCTTACTTTTTTCGAGTTGAGGCCAGCCCCGGTAGCCTGAGGCTGATGGCCCAACGTGCTATATACGTCATGCATCGATTTCGCGAGATTACACAGCGTGATGCGGACCACTTTGGCGTTCAGGTAGCCAGCTATCAACCATGTCGAACGGGGCTCAGCACCTCAAGGCATCAGTCAATCGGTTGAGGCCGGTGCGAGCGTGCCTTTCTCACGATGTCCACTTCAGGGGATAGCCAGCTATGAACGTGGTATCAGCCCTCCCCCATAGTCCTGTCAAGGATTTGACAAGGCTAAATACGGGCTCGGCATCTATGTTTTCCGATAAAAAACGTTGTCAGGTGGCGTCCACGTATAGCTGAACGCCAGGGGTCCAGGCAGGCATTCATTCACCTGCCAGGTGCAGGCCCCAGGCTCTACAAGTATTATACATACAGCTGACAGGGACCAATGCAGGGAGCATCGGATACGTCCACTTCCATGTCCTAGTACCAACCTCTATCGATATTCGGCCTCGACTGCCAGCCGTTGCCAGCAACGATCAACGATTACAACAGCGGCGGTCTGGGATGCAAGGCTGAAAGGTGAAAGTATCTGTTGAGAGCCGAGACTAACAACAATCTACAAGGTAATTACTACTGCTACCCAGCAAGGAGTAGGGGGTCCGTGTTCAAAGGTACATACATACCCGTAGGGCGGAAGACCCGGCATGCCAGTGAACCGGCCAGCCAACATAGCAGACCGGCTTGACCGGCTGAGCAACATGACGGAAGCCTCACCGTGAATGCGCGTCATGCTACCGATGGGATTTTGCTGAGACTAGGCTCGACACGTGCCTACTGTAGACTGCAATTTTGGTTTCTACAGTAAAGGCGGAGCGTCCTTCTGATGAGACACCCGACCCAACCAACGAGGTTCCTGCATGAATCAACATTCATAGTATGATGCCACTCGATATTTCCAACCCGTAAACTACGGGACGCCGGTCTGCTTCGTGCTCTATTCTTGGGTCTGCAACCATCGGATGAGCGCCCGTTAGCCCATTGACCTCTTCGCCAAGGATTCTAAACGATTTCGGGCAACCTACCACACAGACACACCGGCAAAACAGCACCCAGTACATACAACCAGGTGGATCATGAGCCTTGTGGGTGTAGCCGAGCACCGTTCCGTACGTTCGGGCCAGGTTGTCTCGCACTGCCAGCGCTGTTTTGTTCCTCCCATGTCTCAGGATCTTCGGGCTACACAACTCTGATCGAGGAATCGGCTGAGAAGGTAGTTCGAAGCTGCTGTACAAGTGTCGCACTAATGTCAAACAATACGTCTTTGCCTTGGCCTGTAAGCCACACGGTCAACACGCCGAAGCATAGTGGCAGGTCTCCGGTCACCTCCTAACCTTGGGATGAAGGTGTATCCATGCCAATGCCGAGCGTTTTGCCTCCATTGGGTCGTCAACTTTCATTCGCGAGCCTTACACCTAGCTCAAGCTTGATCAGTTGCTTTCGCTCGCGTCTTTATTGTCCATCATCATCATACACAAGCTCGCTGCGTCCGAGAATATCATATCAGTTCTACCCTTACCGCGCTGTATCTCCTCCATTCCTCCCGATGCTTGTCAACAACCACACAGAACCAATACTCGAGGCTTTCAGCAAGATCATGTTAACGTTTCATCATTCTCTGACTGGATCAGGTACTCATACAGTCAAAGCTTCGAATCTCCAACATGCATGCCTCTTGCATTGTTGCCCCAGCCATCAGCTTGCAAGTTAAAGAGCTGATGAAACCACGGATGTGCATTGGTCATGCGCAATATTTCTTCAGTTCACCAATTAAGACGGTCAAAAGACGGTCACAACATCATAGCTCGCATTTTTGGACTGATCCTTCCCGGTTGGTCAGCGAGGGCGTTCTCGATTATGCACCTGGCCGTGACGAGTCACTTTGTGACACGTTCAACAGACCCCATAAGTCGATACGTCCGGTTGAGGATTGGTCAAAGAAGGCCAATGGCTTTTCAGTGCAGTAGAACCGGTTCGTTATCGGCGCACTACGTAATCGCAGGTGCCTAATGTCGCAGCACTGAGATCTAAGACACTTGAAGACCAAGTGTATGTATGTACAGGAGGGAGCAAGGTGGTTCCCCGGGATCGAGAGGCTTCTGTGGATCCATTCGCTTCGTCAAACTACAAGTCACACCGCAGAGCCCATCTGCTCGACAATCCCATCAGTAGTACAAATCCGAAGGCTACCTTGTGTCCATTGTTACATCTTCGCTTTGTCGATAGTCAGGACCCATCGTTCTTCAACCGGATATGAGGCAGGTGTATCGGCATTTTCACTCCGGCTACATGATTAGGAATTACGGCTTCATTGCAAGCAAGGCGCATATCCCGTTCCACCGATTCTCACAACACTGATTCCCGGATACGACCTGGGCCACAGCTCACGGCCCGGGTCATCGAATGGGGCACCGCAGTGGCGTCGTTAGAAGCGAGTGGGAGGGCACGAGCATGGGCTTGTATGGCTCACCGTTACCGAGGTATTATGTGCCATGGGATCGTTCAGCTGGATTTTTTGAAAATTGACTGCACACCCAAGTAAGCGACAACTGCACTGGGGTTTTATCCTTGGCGAGCGAAATGCCTGACCTACCCACGCTCGAAGCGAGGAGCTTTGCTTGCTGGTGAATTTGCAACAAGCACTCAGACGAAGAGCATGATCGCCCTCGCGCTTTTAACGAGTCATACGTACGACACTGAAGCCTCGACATATGTTTCTTAAGAGATTTACTCGTGTTAGGTATAGTACTCATCTTGCAGGTGGGAATGCAAGTACATGTATCCCACATCATGTATTCGTGACGTCGTTCCCGCTTAGTGAACCTTTGGGAACCAAGAGCGCTCAAGAACGCACGAAACTACGCTCATGCAACTTGAACTCAATGGGGATTCTCCTGGGAAATCTCATTATCAATGTCATTTGTACTGGCACCTGTGACGTTCCACGACAATTCTCGAATCCGCAGTTTCTCTCGTCGCCATCTACTAGCATGTGTAAACCATTACGCCTCACCATGCGAAACAATCAACGGCATAACAAAATCTATTACCCCCAACAGGATTCAGAAAAGCCCGCCCCCCGGGTAGGTGATGCCCGCTGCACTTTTCGTCATACTTGTACATAGTAGCATACAGTTGAGGCTATGCCCGCCAACGGGCGTGGCTTTTGACAGGTCGACCTGTCACAAAAGCAACTTCAGGGGTTGTGCTGAGCTTGTCATGCCGCCGTCCCAGTGCGGTTGGTACGATCTGCAGGTATTGCAGGACGATGCATGCAGCAGCAGGGGGAGGGGGGTGTTGTGACTCTAGTGTTTTTTTCAATCGAAGCCCGGCTCGGGAAACAGATGTTCGGCGCTCGCGATTCGATGGCCGTACATGTATACCACTTGTAACATCGATATACCGTAAGCGATTCCAAGGTTGATTTTCACTTACACGTCAAAAGGCCATGATAGAGTACCCGACGCCGATGCCATATAGCCCATCTTTCCAAAGAAGGCTTCGGTGTTACAGCACATACATATATGATATGTGTGCTCATAAGCGCCTTGTCTCAAGGCTCCATGTGTAGATCGTCGGCTTGAATCGGATAACTGACACAGATGTAGAAGTTCGGACCCCATCGATTGTGTTTGTCTGATGCCGCATCCTGGTTACTACTTCAGATCTGAGACGTTCGTGGGTATGTACATACATACATGCAGTTTCCTCCAAGGCTGGGCGGAGGATTCAGATCCCACGAACAATGTCACATTGCATGGTACATACATACAGCAAGATACAATACATACACACACCGCCGAGGATCGAGCAAGGCACTACATGCTGTCGAACGGGGGAGACTTTAACTCTCAGACATAACGGCCGCTTGTCCAGGTTGTTTTCCGAAACGTCGATTCTTGCGATTGGCTCCGGGGGGGGGAGGACCGGTAACGGAGGACGGGAAGACGAGCGGGAGACGGCGTATATGATACATCACGGCCTGTGGAAGAACTAGTGCCATCGGTCACGGAAACTATCACATGAGGCACCCCTTATGCATACGGTAAACTATGGTAATCAGTATCGTCTTCTCTTGGGGGCGGCGGTCTGTAACCAATTTGAAATCATTTTTTCAGCTGACGATGGCTTCGTTGGCGGGGCTGGAGACTCATCGTGCGTTTTATGATCATGAGAGGCCAGCTAAGGCGAGTTTACGATGGAAAGAAGAGCGGTTGAGGAGGTATGTACATAGAGAGGCAGCGGGATAGCGTCATGACGGGTGGGAAAGTCATGCTTCGAGTGGCCACATACTTGCATGACTAGCATCAAACGACGTCGGGAGATCAACACGTTTTCTGCCATTTGAAGAAAGAAGGTACCTCCCCTCTGTGCCCTGACGTTATGATGAGATATTGATTGTTCATGATTGATAAGCCCATGTGACGCTCGTCATCATCATACGAAGCCCTTTCAGGATTGACTTTGCAGCTGATGACGCAATTACTTGACCAAGATTCGCCAACTTCAGTGTCTTCTTTGTCAATTCTAATCCACTACAGGTTTTCACGACCGTGGAAAGTAGCTTCATCGAAGGCACTGCCCCAGTCAGGCGACCAAACACCTAGCCAATGACTATGTACGTCGACGATACAGGGATGCAGGGCCTGGTAGCCTTGGGCTACATGTCAAGTGACCGCCAACACGGAGCACATCATGGCGATCTCATCAGTCCCCAGCAGGGCCCAAGATATCAAAGTACAAGGTAGCCGGAGCAAGATGGCAAGCGCCGATTCCAAATGATGAGCTCGAATCTTACAAGTTCAATTTCCGCACGTGCATGAACACGGCAGGAGGCCGGAAGAACGAAGAAGCATGGAGACAGCCGGGGGTCGCTGGTTTATCTGATGCTCCATGAACGGACCGAAAGATGGGAGCTACCATCTGAGACCTTGACAAAGTTGGGAACTCTCGCCTGCCCCCCTCCCCCCCGGTTTATTGACTGGTCAGCCAAGGAGCGCCGTTCTTGGCACACGACCTACCCGCAATCAGGATCCCGGCCCCAGAGAGGCGGCAGTCTGCGGTCCACCTGTAACGGAGGTGGGATTTCCATCACTTGTGACAGAGTGAGATTGTTGGGGGCGGACCGTACGGCGCGGCCGCAGACCCCATCCTATCTGCAGCGCGGAGTGCAGACGCGTAGGTTGAGAGCGGCATACGGGACGCGATGCTACCTATTCCGTTGCATCGATGACCAGCTGGAGTCTGGGTAGGAGACTGTCACTGTCTCGATCTGGGTCAAAAGAAGCCCGGGCGGCAGGACCAGCTTTTCTGACATATGATACATTTCGGGGGTCGAGTCCCGAATAGGGCTCATCCTTGTTCTGGCGTCATGGGAGCATGACACCGTCTCTCATCCACGTATGTAGGTATGTCTGCATGTACATATGTACTTGATTGCACAGTATGTATGTATGTAGATGGTGATCGGCGTAAGCCCGCTTTGTATGGATGCATGCTACGTATGTACATACATACTGCACATGCAGACGCAGGTCTAAGTGCCGCGACATTGGCTCTGTTTCGGAGTTGCGAACAAGGGAACAGACAGCCAGACAAACTCGGTAGCGTAGCGCTTGACTTTGGCAAGGTCCTTAAACAGTTCCATGTCGTTGGTATGTATGTCCCGGCGACGATGAAGGCAATGATAATCCCCGATGCTCCAAGTACAAACCCTTCACCTAGAGGCCACTCATGGCGCTCTGTTCATCGTCCTTCATGTACGTACATGTAAGAGAAGGGCCGGGCTGGATGGCGACCCTCCGACAGGAATCGGCGTTCGGTGCTATTGGACGGCTTCATTACTGAAAATTTGTCATTGAGCCCATTTGCTCTGCGGCCGACGTAACTTGGCTGTGGGAGGGCCAGGGTGCATGTGGGGAGAAAGCAGAAGAGAGAGAAGGGGAATAAGGGAGGGAGGGGTGTGTGTATGTGTGGTGTGGTGTGCTTGTGTGCTTGTGCTCGGGTCGACATTGTGATGGTGATGCTTTTTCAGTCGAGGTCAAGATGGCTGGCGTCAGGGGACCCCAGTCGTTGGACCACCCAGATCGATCCCGCGTCTGCAACTAGAGTTCGCTCCTGTGCCACTAGTCGATCGCCGATCAGCCAAGGCTTTTTCTTCTGCC
>JADHZA010000468.1:0-16857 GCA_018831705.1 Torrubiellomyces zombiae | reverse complement strand
GAGTGCATAAGGAGAAGACGGTCTAGGATATACGGAATCGAGTCTTGTCTCGCGGTGGCAATATTTTATCGTCTGTCGATGTGCTTGTTCATTTTACCGCCTGGCGTCTTTTTCCTTGCTTTCGATATTAGGGTACGAATAGGATGGACTTTTGGCCCGGGGGGCGAGCTTATCGTGGTCTAGCGCCTCTATATTGACCCCTGCTCTTCTCATCTCCCGTTATCAGCACGTGAAGAGGAGCGAACTCACAATGCAAGTACCTTGTGTACGTACTTGTACAAGCACGACAAGCACGACAAGCACTTGGATGTGGGTTGGTGCCTGAAATTGTTGTGCACCGATGTATTACAGCATTACAGACGGGAGTAGGTAAACACGCACCTCTACAGGTAATTAGTAGGTAGGGACGGGACGGGGCCCAAATCAAGCCACGACTGGTGATGGAAAGTACGGCGCCACCCTCCATGACGCTGGTGTAATTAGCCAACAGCCACGTTGGTCTGCCACCAGGGGCTGGTCACTGTAATTCACGCGATTACAGGTTACAGCGAACGGCAGCAACCATGCTCACGGTATTCCAGACATTGAGGGAAGGGCAGACGATTGGTTCCCGGATCAAGTGCTATCACAGGAGTCTACGTCGGCTAATTCCATAGCGCTCGCTCACATCGAGACCGCCGCCATTGAACCCCCGGCGAAGAAAATCAAGGTTGACGATGGCAGCATCAAATGAACCTATTCTTCAGTCCAAATGGAGCCGATAGCAGCGAGACAAAGAATCACCAGTGTACTGCCCGCCGAACAGCTTCTGCGCGAGCTTTTGCTCGACTGGGCACACCATTTCCCTGTCCTCGAGATTTGGATCGCCGGTGGCTGGGTACGTGATCGCTTTCTCGGCATACCTTCCTCAGACCTCGGTTTGCATTGAGCAATGTAATCCGCAGAGAATTCGGCGAGCTACCGGGGCGTCTATCTGCAAGCATAGAGATTGAAGGCAAATACGATTTGGTCAACCTTCGCAAAGAGGTTTACGACGGCCAAGAGTTTGGCACGCCTGATGAAGATGCTGTTCGATGTGATGCCACTATCAACTCCATGTTCTTCCATCTAGAGAAGCAAGAAGTTTTCGATCTGACAGGAAGAGACCTTGAAGATTTGGACTTGAAAATTATGAGGACGCCTCTCAACTCTCGCCAAACCTTTATGGACGATCCTTTGCACGTCCTGCGTCTTGTTGGTGAACTTGGCTCCGCCATTGACCCTGAAGCTATGCATTGAATGAAGGATCGGGACGTGCAAAAGGTACTAGACACGATCATCGCTCGCGATTGGATCAGTATTGAGCTGTTCACCATCCTGAGAGTCTCCCACTCCATGGGTGCTTTCCACTACCTCTGTGAAGCAAGCTTATGCAGTCCGGTATTTGTTTGCCTTGATTTACCGATGCAACAATCATCAAATACTGCGTTAAAGACCAAAATCTTTCAATATCACCTCCATGGTCAGATTTCTGGCCGCAAGCTTGCAAGCTTCTCAACTGCCATCTACGTGACGACTGCAGCCGCCTCGATCAAATCATCAAAGAAGAGTCACGAGCAGATTGTGTCGGACCATGGCGGCCTACGCGCCGTTCCTCAGGCTGCGAATGGCTTCACTTGGACAAGTAGTCAACGAGGCAACAATGGCCACGCGAGCCCCCCCCCGAATATCCAAAGTCTCAGAGAGCGTGCTCAAGAACTTCGACTCGAAGGTGACGCAACTTTTCTCTTAGAAATTTGAGACGGGCGAATGTACTCGACTTGTTCACCGTCAAAGTTTGAACTGAACTGCAGGTGCCAAGAAGTGACGGCGGTTGAGATGTACTTGCAGAGACTTGAAAGTCAATATGAATCGATGAGTGTCGGCAGCTGAGAACGTCTTTTTCGCACTTGCTGGACCTAGTCACATGTGAGAACGATTAAGAATCACTGTCGCCGCAACGCTCGAAACTTTGGACGGGCTGTGACTCAATATCCCCCGTGTTTGCTTCTGGTCTTAAATTCATTGATGGTCTGTCTGGTCGGATGTTTGGTCTGCCGTCACTCAAATGGGCAAAAATTGTGACAAACTCGGATCTTTCGTCTGTTGTTTCCAGGCTTCTTAGCTCATTCCAGAAAAGCTGCGTGCCAGATTTCACTTCTTTCAATTCATTCGTCTCTTCTTCATCTGCAAGACTTCGTTCTATTCAAAGCGATCATATCAAGCAACTTCAACAACGTTCACAATGGGTGATCAGTCGCCTCAGATCCCGGCTCAGACGGATACTGACACCACGTCCAAGGCTTCACCGGCTACCGACGTCCAGATCAATCTCCAGGTCGGCGAGCGACGATTCACAACAACCAGAGAAACTCTGGTCGAGAAGAGTATTTTCTTCGCATCGCTGCTATCCGGACGATGGAACAACGTTCTGGAAGATGGCTCGTACTTTATCGATGCTGACCCTGCCCTCTTTGAGCATATCCTGCGCTATCTTCGCCGCGGCGTTTATCCAATCTTCTTCGACATGGCTAAAGGGCACGATTACACGCTCTACGAGAGTCTTCTAGAGGAGGCTCGGTACTTTATCATTCCATGTTTGCAGGACTGGCTTGAGAAGAGACGATATCTCGAAACTGTCAAGGTGAAGCGAACTTTGTATGTCTGCACAGAGGATGAATTGTCTACTCAAGAAGGCGAGACTCTCCCTGCCAACACGATAGTAGATTACTATCCTTCAGGGGAAACCACAAATGTCTTTGTCTGTACGAAAAGGCCTAAACTGCATATGGACGATCCCGATGCGTCCTGGAGGAAGTGTGGAGAAGTGCCAGGCTACCAGAATGATAAAAGGCCTGGGCTCAAAGTGCTCATCGTGGAGAGAACAATGGTTTTCGAGCCCGAGCTTTACCTGTCTCAGTGATGGGCGGTTTGGTTGGCAAACAGCTCGCCAAGGGGAACCGTAGGAAAGGTCGGGTAGCGAGGAATGTACGTTTGCGAGATTAGCTTTGAAGGGAGGACTGCGAGGGTGGATGGCGCGCGTATGTACGAGTAGATGATGGCCCTCGAGGAATGAAATTTTCCATCTAAGTTTATATCGCGTTTGTCTCGGCACCAGTGATCATCTTAGGCATTGACAATGTTTTCCAAGGTGTTGCAGCTCTAGGGTCCGTGTCCTCGGGTCAACTTGGGCTAATGTCAGGTGAACGGTAATACATGTATCCTCATTCACAAACAACGAACAATGCTCAACCTCAACCCTTCCACTCCGAATTCAGTCATCAATCTCCATTCCTCCATCTGTACCCTTCTCATTCCGGAGCTCTTGACAATGCCGGAAATTTCTTCTGACAAGGACCTCCCCAAACTGCTCGACACGCCAAACAAGCAAGTCAAATGGGCCAAGAAACTGATCCTTGAGCATCTAGGCAGCGCCGTGAAGCGTGTCGACAGACCTCCCATGCAGGGCATGTTCAGTAGGACCTTTTTCTTGACCTTGGCAGATGGCCGTGAGATAGTGCTTCAGTTTCGCACCGAGCCGCTCGACCTGGACGCTTTCAAGATTGCGAGGAAGGCGTTGGGGTCCGTTGTGCCCGATGCCAGCGCTTTAGAGGACGAACAACTCCTAAACGAGCATGTTTGGGCTTACTCCCTTACCCGTTTGCATGGCCAGATGTGGCTTCACGGGGTTGCCGGCAAGGGCGCCGAGGGCCGAATTGCCATCAACAGATCCCTTGGTCACGTTTTTTCCAAGGGCTACCTCGCCAACAGCAGCGGCGAGGCGGTCAATGACACACTCCGACCTCACCTGGAGGCCATTTTGGCATCGCCGTTAGAGGAAATCGTCCCGTACAGGCATCACTTCGAAGAGTTCCTTGATAAGCTGGAACAGCTGCAAAAACTCCCGCTTTGGGTCGCCCACTACGACCTGAACGAAGTAAACATTCTCATCGATGAGGACTGCCGCGTGACCGGCTTGATCGACTGGGAACTGTCTTCGCCGTTGCCATTTGGAGTAGGTTTCGGCCGCATTCACACCATCGCTGGCGAATACACGGGCGGCGAGTTTTGGATGCCCGATGAATTCGAGGTTGCAGAGCGGGCCTTTTGGGATCAGATGTTTGAGGGAATGCCAGCAGATGTTCGCCACCGATTGAAAGAAGACATGGTCCTGGTCCAGGATGCAATCATTCTTAGGACTCTGTTGAGTTGCTTCATTTTCGAGAACGGGGAAGTCGGCTGTAGCCAGATTACGCTAAAGGCTCTCCCCAAGTTTCTTACCTATCGAATCCCTTTTATTAGAGGGAGCGAGGGCCCGTATCGAGACTAGAGCTGCTCAGCTGTAGGATTTCCAATACCCTTATACCCTTTCTACCCGCGACGAAGCCTAACGCCTATTGATGGTGGGAAGAAGAGCCGAGGCACGGGAGGCGCACCAAGTGCGGGGGCGAAGGCGATCTAGACGACACGAGAGGCGCCGTTTCCATGCATTGAAACCATCATGAAAGAAACAGACATAATGATGATTCGCCACCCTCGAGTCCTCTCAGGATTCTTTTCAACTCTTGACTTGGACCTTGGTTGAGACGAAAGCGCTGACCATCCGGCGCACCCATCCCACGTCAACCCCATCGACATCAGCCCTCCATGTCTTCGACAGCCACCTCGTCCGTGGATGTCACCACGCCGACGTCGATACCTTCGCGCGCTCGCTTCGGCTATTCCACCCCGTCCGTCACGCACAACACCTATCTTCGTTCGCTCTTTGGTCCCTTCGCTCTTGTCGCCTGCTTCGTCGGCTTCAACGCCTCACCTTTTGGGCACAGGCTCTACGCCCACCTCGACGCCACCTACAGCCGCTGGACCATCAACGTCTGGGGCACATGGCTCATCACGTCCGTCTTCTTCTGGCTGTTCGTCGGCGTCTTCGCCATCGCTGATCTGACGAGTCGGCCGTCATGGCTGTTTCGCTACAAGACGCAGCCGTTTGTGCGCGTGACTGGACGACAGTACCTACGCATCGCCGCCGTCTCGCTCCGGAACCAGGTCTTTGTTTCGCTCCCTGTTCTCATAGCAGTGACCCTGTTCCAGAGTCATATGACAGACGGTCTTAGCCCCGTTGATCCTTCGACTTTGCCCTCGGCCCCGGTTGCCGTTGTCACTGTCGTGTTTGACGTCCTGTGTACCGAGACGGGGTTCTACTACATTCATCGCCTGTTGCACTCCCGCAAGCTCTATGCTCTGTTTCACAAGCAGCACCACGAGTTCACGGCCCCCGTCGGCCTCGCCTCCACCTACTGCACGGCGACGGAGCACGTCTTCTCCAATCTACTACCTAATGCGCTGGGCACAATGCTCGTACCTCATCATTGGAGCCAGCTCGTGTTTACCTTCATCCTTCTTGAGTTCAGTACTATCTGCACCCATTCGGGGTATAATATCCCCTGGTTGCCGTCGAATCTGCAGCATGATTTTCATCACTTTGCGTTTGATGAGAACTTTGGGCCTTCCGGTTTGTTGGATGCCCTGCACGGCACGAATGTCAAGTTTAGAAAGGTAGTCAACGAGGCCAAGAGTCGGACGGGAGGCGACGACGAGAGGGCCAGGAAGATGGTGCTGGAGAGGCTGGCTAGGTTGGATGTTGTTGGTGCCAAGGAGCTGTAGGCGAAGTCGATTTAAAGACGGTAGCCAGAAGAGAGGGACACCGCTGACGACCGGCCGCCTGTGAAGAAGCGCAAGATCGAAGAGGATACGGCATTTACAGTCGGGCAGTTGTCGCTCACAAGTCTTCACATCCGAAGCTCATACACGTCTGAGCAGCGAATGGCACGGTGGTAGGACCACCACATGCATGGCTGTATTGTCGTGCTCCTCTACACATGCATGAATACGTCTACATACGCTCACGTCAGCGCCGTCGCCATGTGCAGCGCTGGTTGCAGACATGAATTCCCAAAAAGACACAACGACTATGCCGGACACGCTGTGAGAATAGGCACAAGACAAGCTTTCACATCGATCATTATATGCGGTTTCCGGAACCTTTGTCATTGTTTCCAGCTGCACTATCTACAGCCCGACGGTCATGTCCCGAATGCCTGCGACGGAATCCGTTGGCGGCAGTGTAATGCGAAAGAGAGTTTCTCTGTCCAGACGACATGGATGAATCCCCTATCATACAGACGCGAAGCAGATGTTCCCCTTGCTCGACACACGATGCTCATCACCACCTTTAGAGATGATGCGCGTCAAAGGGGGATGCCAACATTCAGGAGTCGACTTTCAACGGGTCACGACGTGCTCTCTGATCAATCCTAGGGTAGTTTCGCTCCAGACTTGACGAAGTCCCTAATTTTCTGCTCCATATACCTGTCGCGTTCATCCCGTTCCTTGCGGCGTTTGTTCTCGTCGTCGACGCATTTCATCGCTTCCTTCTGAATTTTCTCTAACCTTGCCGTCTCTTCCGCCATGAAGCGGGCTTTCATTTCTGCCTCCGTCTCCTTGGGAGCTTGCTTTGGCGCGGGCGGTGGAGGACGCTGACCGCCGGCACGCTGCCCGGGGGGTGGGTTGTGCCTATAGTATGCGTTTGTTCCGGGGTGTTGAGGATGCCCATAGGGGTTTGCTCCGGGGGGCGGTTGATGATAGCCGTGGTATGGGTTTGGAGGCGGTGGATGATGTCCATGGTATGCGTTTGGGGGCGGTGGATGATGTCCATGGTATGCGTTTGGGGGCGGTTGATAATACCCGGGGTGTTGGTTTGGCCTCGAGTGTTGATATTGCCCCTGGTGAGGATGCTGCCCATAATAATGGCTCTGCTCCGGGGGCGGCTTTTGTTTTGGCTTGTACTTCTTGCCAGAGGGAAGCTTTTCGCCCGTGCCCATATCAATGACTGTGCCGTCGTCGTCCTCCGAGTCATACCTGCTGGGATCGGGGTTGCCACGCGCATACAGCTCGGCATGGTCCAAGCCGGAAGCAGTCTCAGCTCCGGGGAGGGCGGCGTCGTCGTCGCGAGAACCCTTCACGACACCACCCAGTGCCACTTGCAACTGGGCGGCGAGCACGACGGCGAAGACCAATGTCTTGGTCCGCCCACTAAACAGAGAGAGATGCATGATGCGTTCGAACAAGGCCTTCTCGACAAGATGTCGCGTACAATGTGCGGGAAGTTCATGCCCTCACCTCATGGTTCCGAACACAACGGCTCTTATATACCTGTCTGTCCTATCCAACGCTGGGGGAATAGGTCGGTGCCTGATAATACAAAGGACTAGAGAAACGATGCTCATTTCCCTTCTTCGACTCGCTTCGACAAGATTGAAACCTGTCGGCTCGACAGAGGATTGTCCCAATGCGGGAAGATTCGAGAATAGTCCCCGTCTATCGTCTGTTGCCTTGAAGGACATATAGCGATTGGCAGCTAGAGATCAGACCTGAAACCAACATAAAACAAAGACATATTTTCAGCCCTGTTTGGCAGTGCGATCCTCGCGGAATCGTGCATCTCCTCTCTACCTGATGCCGGAATTTTCGTCCGCGTGTGAAATCCAGATCCTTCCGGTGAAGCCTCCGACACAAGGATACAGATTCCGTAGTGGGAAGAACCCGAGCTCCCCGACGGGGATTGTACATAGGATTCTGATAGCGCTTCAAACGGCTATCAGTGAATTAGGCAGACGCACGCGCAGGACTGACCAACACGTCGAATTCGTGCATGACATGTAAGTCATGTGTGCAGGCACGCCTCTCCCTACAAACACGCAGCAGCATGCAAGCCGGTTTAGTTCGTGGTCAAGGCAGCTACAAAGTTCTCTCTAGCTTGTTCCAAAATGCCACCTCTGTGCCCAAGCATCTTGCGAGTACTGTGACATTTGCATCCTTGCGCGTATGGAGAGAAAATGTACTCCGTAAAGACGAGGGATTACAATCATATTGCCACATTGCCAAAGAGGACACCTACCCTAGAGGAGCCATACCCGTTTGAGAGGTACGTATTGGACGCATCACGTGACAAGCACGTGATTCCCGGATAGGTAGTCAACTCGTTACTTTTCTCTCCATCAACCAGACCCCAGAGTCATGGTCAACTCAGCCTAAAGGACTATTGTCTGTGAGAGTTGCTATTCAGTTTAAGCACCCAGACAATCAAGAGACCCAGCAGTCGTACCGACGAGTTGCTGGCCCTCGAGACTACCATTGCAAAGCGGACTTCCGTCAGCTATTAATCAGTAGTAATAGAATCGTACATACAAGTCGGTGCTGCCTACGAGGCTTGAAAGGATTCAGGCACGAAAAATGCATCCTCTTCCTTTCATGGCATGTACAATTGTATGGGAAAAGACCAATCGAATTCTCTGTCGTTGTGTTCGTACAAGTATTTCTTGTAAGCTATCTCCTTGTAAGGTGCAGGTAACGATGGCCTGCAATGCTGAAAAATCCTGGTAAACAGCAAAGAAGCTTGTTTTTCGACGCTCCACCGCGCACGCACGGCTCCCCATGCCAATGGCGTGCTGCGACCGGCCCAATGGCGCCTTTGCGGTCCGACAGGGCTCTAAAACCGCTTCCTTGAACGAGTAATACAACCTCAGTAATTACCAATGTCTGTTTGGTCAGCGCTCCAGCCCTTCGCTTCACGCGCGATCACCCGTCGAGATTGACCATGGGAAAAAGCACAATTGGATCCCAATGTCCTTTGGATCTCAGAAGGTGGCATTCGAAGGTAGCCATGTCGTGTCGCAATCATTCTCCAGTGTCCCTTCAGGTTACATAGTCAGGCACCCAGGTAATTGCAGATACGCCATGGTCGCTGGCAGAAATTGAAGGCCAGGCCAATCCTATCGAGGACGCCAAGGAACTCGCATCGCCAAGATCAGCCAGATCCCGGCACCCAGGGTATGGCTGCATGTGCATACTTGGAATGCGACAATACCTCTCGCGGTAACTTTTTGCGACTCTTCACCCAATGTCCCCGTTCGGACCGCCTTAGATCGTGGTCCGGCGTCCGGTATGGCTTCTGAAAACAGCGACACCACCGCTGACCTCTTGGCCGCTAATCGAGGCAAACGAGTAAAACCATGGCGTAACAGGCGTCTGCCCGACACCACCAACACGGGTCAGAAGAGGAGCCCACGGAGCCCTTTGGGGGGCCCCCATGCATCCACTCGTACTCCAGTGGCCCACCTGGCGAATCCTCGCTCTCAACCACTTCTCTGCATCTTGCGTGCTTGGTTCGGCCCACTAACGTCATCGTTCTCCATGCCCACGGCTTGATTGCGGGTTTTGCCTGGGGCCTCTGGTCCATCGAACGCTTATTTGTATGGACTCGCCAGGCTCCCCCCTGGTTTGTGGCTCCGTTCGTCGCTTCCGCGGAACCATTCAAACGCTGCTCGCTGAACACTATCAGAAGCGCGGCATTTCGCTGACTTGACCCTGTACGAGTAGTTGCTTGCACGTATCTTTGCGCCGAGCCTGCGTGCCCGCCAAGGAACCTGCTCCCCTTGGCAGCCGGCCGGCGTTTTCCACGTTGGTCGCTCCCGGGTGGCTGTCTCGTCTCACTTAGCCTTGTCTCGTCCGCCTATCATAGTAAAGAACATGTCTGCCTAGTGGCCCACGACCGTATGTATTGCTCCGGAGAATGGGAGAAGACCATCGATATGCAAGCATTAGGGTTAAAAAACAATCGGCGCCGACCGTCGTCGAAACATTAAACGCTTCTCTTCCACCATAACTTGTTGTACCTGTGGTCGTTCATATTTGCTCGACGGCTTCAACCTTATTACTACAAGGTTGCTTTTGCGCCCAGGTTGACAGTTTGTCAAATTCTCTTGCGGCAAGGTCGTCACGAATCCCCTCACTTCTTCTCAATCCAGGCGGCAGCCGTCGTCTTCATCCCTCATCCGCTGTTGTCAGCAAATGTATCCGGGGACCTCACAGTCACTCATTTCGACGAGCCCACGTATGACGCGCTCGGATACCTCACAGTTCCCACCTATCCATTGTCACCACTCTCCCAGGGCGCCTCCCCGCCACTTCTGAACGAGACAGCAAAACTCAATTGCGAAACTGGAGAATTCTCATCGTCGCGACAAAGATAGGCATTCATCATGTCGCCCGAAAAGCATCAGTCCCCCGTCGGATCAGGCTCCGACTCCCGTTCCGGGTCGTTGTCTCGGCAGCGCGATCTCGAGTTCGCCACGAGCAACAAGGGCAAGTCATCGCGCAAGGCATACATATTCGGCGGCGACGGCGTTGCCATTGGCCCGCGCATCGCTCCCCTCCCCGATTATCTGAGGACGGAGACGACAGATACCGAGTCGAGCGAGGCCATTCTCAACCGACAGCTTGCCTCCGAGGACGGCCATGCCATCCAGTACCGGACTTGCTCCTGGCAAAAGACGGCCGCGCTGCTCTTTAGCGAGTATATCTGCCTTGCCATCATGAGCTTCCCTTGGTCTTATAGCTTCCTTGGCCTGGTCCCCGGTCTCATTCTGACGGTTGTCGTTGCTGCCATCGTCTTGTATACAAGTCTTGTGCTTTGGGAGTTCTGCCTCCGCCACCCGGAGGTCCGCGACGTGTGCGATCTTGGCCAGACACTCTTTTGGGGCAAGAAATGGGCTTGGTGGGGAACCGCCGTCATGTTTGTTCTCAACAACACCTTCATCCAAGGGCTCCATGTCTTGGTCGGGGCCGAGTACATCAACACCATGAGCGAGAATAGCTCTGTCGGCGGCTGCCGGACGGTCCAGTTTTCCATCGCCATAACCATCGTCTGCTGGCTGGCCTCGCTCCCGCGTACCTTTAGCATGATGTCCAAGCTGGGAACCGCATCGGCCTTCTTCACCTTCATCTCTGTCATCCTGGCCACGGCGTTTGCCGGCGTTCAGGGAAAGCCTGCTGGCTATGACCCGGCTCTAGGTGAACCCATCGTCACAGCGATCCCTCTCCACAGTACCACCTTTGTGCAGGGAATGGCGGCTTTTCTCAACATCAGCTATACTTTCATCGGCCAAATCACCTTGCCCAGCTTCATTGCTGAGATGCGTGATCCACGGTACGTCCTCTCAGCCGAGTTTTGTTGACAACTTATCGCCGGGGCGGCAATGCTAATTTGTGAACCGTGCAGCGAATTCCCCAAATCCCTTTGGGCGTGCACCATTGCGGAGATTCTCGTCTTCAGCATCGTCGGTGCTGTTATATACGCGTACACGGGGAACCAGTACGTGACGGCTCCAGCATTTGGATCGCTTCACGACCTGTACAAGAAGGTTTCATTCTCCTTCATGATTCCGACCATCATCTTCTTGGGGTGCTTGTACGCGTCTGTCACGGCACGATTCGTCTTTTTCCGATTGTTTAACAACTCGAGGCATCTCAATGACCACACGGTGGTTGGATGGGGCTCATGGGCCGGAATCTTGCTCGTCACCTGGATTTTTGCGTTCATTATCTCCCAAGTCATCCCTTTCTTTTCGTCCTGTAAGTTGCCCCTGAGCGCTGCCAGCAGCATCCAGACACGGATTTAGCCAGCTGACCCGCAACTTAGTGCTGTCGGTGATGAGTTCCCTTTTCGACAGCTGGTTCGGCTTCATATTCTGGGGCGTGGCGTATTTCCGCATGCGCAGCGTCGACCGCGCGGCCGGCCGTCGTCGCGGAGCTCTAGCAGACGGGCTCTCCAACGCGCTCAATGTCATCATCATACTGACCGGGTTCTTCTTCTTGACGGCGGGAACATATGCCAGCGTGGCGGGTATCATCGACTCGTTCCACGCCGGCAAGGTTGGTGGCGTCTTCTCTTGCAAGAGCAATGGGGTCTGAGTGCGTGAACGACGATTCTTGGTCGTCGAGAAACTGGCTGTGCTCGATCCAAGGATAAGTACATTTTTTCTTTCAGCTGCGGCTTGGATACCTTTTGCGCGGTTTGTGTTTTGATGGGCATGTCCAATCATCTGGTTGCACGGAGCTCTTGCAGTGAAATTAGCCGGGATTTTCTGGTCGTCGACGGACGTTTGGATTCGATGGCCCGCGCGGTTACGCCATGCACACGATTGACTTCATTATGGGGGAAACCGAGGAAAAGACGAGCATAGAGGTCTCGATCATGAGGGGTGAGTGTCGAACTGGATTCGCTCGAGGAGATGGAGGGCGATCCGTCGCATAGATGAATTGCTTCGAGTCGTGGCTCGACTGCACACTTTTGGCGCGCGAGGAGGCACATGGACAGTCCGGGGAGAAGCCATTCCAATGCCTCTCCCCGGTCGTTCGATGGCTGCCGAGTTCTGTCGAGGCTGCCAACAGCTTTCCCTGACTGTGATGACACTTGTAGACGTAGAGTGATTGTGGTGCCCTGCTTTCCATCTCTTTGTGACCTTGCTATGTCCCCAGCACCTTCCTTGCAGCCCCATGAGCGGTTCAATCTCTCATACAAGCGCCGGACACCTAGAAGGTAAGGTACGATTACCTTTCTTGTTTCGCATTGCGTGCTGGTCCTGCCCTCTGCAGCATACAGGTACACTTGAAGACGTCATCAAACCTCGAGCCAAGGTACGTGAAGTTATTCCAGGTAGCAAGCAGTGGGTCAGGGTTGGTCTACATATCAATCTGAAGTGAGGTTACACAATGGGTTCCGCTACTAAGTAATGTAGTCTCCCACTGATATGGTCTGCCATCAAGTTGAACAAATATTAATCATGATTCATATGCTCACTGCCACCGTAGCTTTACTCGCTACACAAACTGAACTCTTAAAAGTGAATGATGATTTCAGTATGTAAGCACACTACCTACTACCATTCGGCCCCTGGCTTGTTGTCTCAAAAATGCGGATCGTCAATCAATGATCGCCATGGATGATAGAAATACAAAACATGATCATTTTACTTGTATTACATACGTACAAAATATGGTCATCGATGGATTTGTATGTAGTACAGTGTGTGTACTTTGTATCACCATCGGTAGGATGCACTTCAGCGCCCAATTGGTTGACCCACCCTCGCCACTGCGCTGTACTTTGCCTCCCAGAGTCCCAGAGCAACAATGGTGGGGCACTCGGGACCCCAGCTCCGTCGAGTCAATTCTACTCTACTCTGCCCACAGCTTCAACTTTGCTTCACAGCCTCAACATCAGCAGCTCCCTCAATTGATATACGCTGCATCGACAAAACCATCCAGCACCGCCCGAGAACGACCCAGCGACCTCATATCATCCCGAGCGCCCAGTCTTTACAACTCGCCCGCCCGAAAATCACGTCCGCGTCCTGTCGACCGACTTCAGTGCCAACTCGATCCCCGCTATCAAGGTCGTACAACTGAGCCGTGAGGGCCACACAGCGCAGCGATGCCGTCCCGCGGCTCAGCCACCGTCACCAAGACGCCCAAGAGCGGCGATGCCGTCTTGCGTCAAGATGGCGCCAAATCGTCCGAGCACGACTTCTTCTGGACATACACCGAGGAGCCTCATCGAACGAGACGGCTGGCCATCATCAAAGCCCATCCAGAGGTGAACCATCTCCCAAAGACGACACCCAATCCCCTACTGTCCCCGTCGCTGACTTGCTTTTGACTCGTCCAGGTGACCAAGCTATGTGGTCCAGAGCCGTTAACCAAATACGTCGTCCTCGCCGTTGTGTCTCTCCAAGTCGTCCTCGCCTACCTCCTGTCCTCGACGCCTTTCTGGTCTCTCAAATTCTGGGCCGTCGCGTACGTCTTTGGCGCTACTGCCAACCAAAACCTATTCCTGGCCATTCACGAGATATCGCACAACCTCGCGTTTAAAAGCCCTCTGGCGAACCGTTTGCTCGCCATCTTTGCCAATCTGCCCATTGGCATACCATACAGCGCTTCGTTCCGCGTACGTCACCCCATCATCATGCAAATCTACAATCAACGCCGGCTAACCTTCTCTATAACAGCCCTATCACCTCACACACCACAAGTCTCTCGGCGTCGACGGCCTCGACACCGATCTCCCCACTGCCTTCGAAGCCTTATTCCTCGACTCTATCCTCGGCAAGGCCTTCTTCTGCACGTTCCAGATCTTCTTCTACGCGCTTCGCCCCATGGCCGTCTACCGCGTCCCATTCACCTGGGTGCACTACCTCAACATCATCGTCCAAGTGACCTTCGACCTCGTCCTCCTCCGCTTCACGTCCCCCGCCGCGCTTCTCTACCTGCTTCTCTCGTCCTTTCTCGCCGGTAGCCTCCACCCTCTCGCAGGCCACTTCATCGCCGAGCACTACGTTTACGAAACCGTCACACCCACCCAGCGCGACCCCGAAAACCGAGTCCCCGTTCCCGAAACGTTTTCATACTACGGTCCCCTCAACTGGCTCACCTACAACGTCGGCCTGCACAACGAGCATCATGATTTCCCCGCCATCCCCTGGACGAGACTGCATGCCGTGCACGAGCTCGCCAAAGACTTTTACGCCGACTTGCCCAGGCACGAGAGCTGGGTATACGCTATATGGCGGTTCATATGGGATGATAACGTGGGTATGAATTGTCGTGTGAAGAGAAAAGAGGGAGGCAGACTTGTTGGCGGCGCCGTGAACTGGAAAGAGTCGGAAGTTCAGGCATGATGGAGTCAAGAAGGCACTCAAGGGTTAATAAGAGAATAATATCACTTAGTAGGGAAGATCTAATTTCCACCAAATGCAGTATTCAACGGTCATCAGTTGCGATGCTTGAGATGACGATCATACATACATAGTAGTCGAACAGCACTAGAAGAATTGTCCAGGGTCACGAAATATCGATGCTGGGGCCACAAGTGCTACTAATACAAATACACGAAATGTAGGAGCTCATCATCGACTACTCAGTATGTCCCACTTATTCGATATTAAAAAAACAAGCCCGCTCACAGCTTCAACACACTTCCGTACAATCAGAGCCTCTTGGCCCCATATGCTGCTTTCGTAGCCCTCCAACCCCCCATCTCTTCTCCCCCCGACTCCGACAGGTATAATTTGAGGACACTCATCCGTGTAATCAGGCGCCTCCTGTTGCTGCCCGACTGTCCGTCATCATGTAGGCTTTCGTAGTGCAAAGTCCCGCCGTCCAGGGTCCGAGCGGGTTTCCTGTGACACGATCATTTAAGAACAATCCCCAAAACCCCCTCGTTGCCAAGGCCCGCCATCCCGTTCGTAAGTGGCCTGCCGATGTTCGTCCCTTCACCCACATCCCAGGTCACATATTGCGTTTCCTTCGCCCCTCGGTTTTGATCAGAAGAAGAGGTATGCAAGCAGGAAACTCAGCAGACAGAGCAAAGCCACCAAGGGCACAGGGACACCTCCAACCGTTTGCTTAGCAACCTGGGCCGTGCGGCTCTCCGGCTTGTTCTCGGACTCTGATGTGCTCTTCACGTTGCGCTGTCGCAACCCACTGTCCTTCAAACTCGCAATCTGGGCTTCGGCTTGGGCAAGCTTGGCTTTGAGCTCTTCGTACGTAGTCTGCGCTACCTCCGAAACACTGATGGCAGCTTGCGTCACGGCTGACTTGATAGGTTCTGATCTGTCATCCTCACCCGATCTCCCATTTTCAGGGGTACGAGGTGGAGGAGCGGAGGCGGGCGTCGAGGCAACAATGGCAGATGGAGAAGAAAATGTTCGAGAGGCATCAGGGGTATCGTTTGCCTGGAACAAAACGTCAGCGTGGCACCAAGATCCGCTCAATCAAGACTTTTCACATACGCCGCTCAATGCCGAGGGCTTGCTGGGTGTCACGGCGGCGGCGACTTCGCGAATATCCGACTGTGCGGGCAGCCAATTTACCCGAATTTTCCGCTCGTGGAGCGATCCCTTTTCGACGGAATCGAGCTGGATTGGAGCGCGTATTAGCATGTTCTTGTCCATGGCCGCAGGTTGCAGGCGCCACTCACCACGGAAGCAATGCTGGCGAACTCCAGGTCGGAGGTGATGGCGGCAGACTGAACAAGAAATTTGTCACGGCATTTGGTGTCGAGAGGTGGCTCCTGCTTCATCGCCTGAAGTAAGACTGCAATGGTGTCAGCGGAGAGGCGCAACAAAGAACGAACGCGGGCCAGTTTGTACCGGTCACATCAAAGTCCTTTCCTGGCTCAATGCGGCCCGCATTAGGTCGAACACAGTACCTGCACCACCAGTATTAGACCATTTGTCGGCTCGTCGAACACGCGATAGGCAAGGACCTACTGTTTCGGCGCGGTGGTTTTGACCTGGAGGAAAAGTCAGCAACGGCGAAAGAACACGTGCGCAAGTGGCGTACACACCTTGAAGGCCAGCGGAGTACTGGTCGTGTTCTTGATAGTCAATATCTGCGAAACCTCGACGGTGAATGGCCCTGTCAAGAGTCAGAGTCAACAGCGCCAGCATTGTTGAAGTGTCAGCGCTCAACTTACGCCGAAAGCTCAGCTCAAGGGGCTCAATATCGACAGACATGGCGGCGGCGCAGCTCTGACGAGGTAAAGGAGGTGTGTCCAGTCGCAAAGGAAGCAGGGCCCGAGAAGCAAGACGCGATTCTAAAACTGAAAGACGATGGCGTTTGGCAAAGTGCGCGCCTTGGCTTGAGATGGGGTCGAAACGAGAATAGAGGTAGGTTGTCGTAGGACGGCTGGCGCTATGATGTACGAGACCAAGAAAGCCGCAGGTCCTGTGGGGAAGTACTGGTCCAGGCGCGGGCGGCTGCGGAAAGCGTGGCAGGAATCAATTAGCGGGAAAGGACGTCAGAGGCGACGCAACGACACGACGATGTTGCGCTTCTTCCAATAGAAGAGGCTCACGAGAATAGACCGCAAGACAGTTATGCAAAAGGTGAAATAGTGGCGAAGAATGCCCAACAGCAGTAGGTGCTAGATACAACCGA
>JADHZA010000467.1:0-16883 GCA_018831705.1 Torrubiellomyces zombiae | reverse complement strand
GTACTATAGTATATCGCAAATAGTACTACTATTATAGCTATAAGTTTTAAGACTACTATTCTACGTAGAATACTTAGTAAATAACTTTAAGGTTAATAGTTATAGGCTATAGTTAAAAAACCTTCTTACTAATTATCTAATATATAAAAAAAAAAGCTTATAAGCTAGATACTATTAGAGGAATTTACTAGAAAAGCTTTTAGCTAGCTTTAAGTTTATAGTTTTATATAGTTAATTAAATTAATTAATAGCTAAGATAATTTTATTAGCTATAACTAGGTTAATTACTTTATTAACTACTATAATAATATTAAAATAAAGCTTATAGAAAGTATTAAAGCTACTAAGACTATTTCTTTAATAGAAGATTAATTTTATTATTTTTATTTTTTACTTAATAATTAAATTAAGTATCTATTAGTTAGATTAATTTAAATTTATAATTATAATAAGACTAGGATTTATAAGACTAAAATAAAAACTAGGAAAGTTATTAGAACTACTCTATTTAATAAAGTAATATATTTAAAATTAAGTTTTTATAAATAAGTTATAATAATAGAATATATTAGTATTTTAGGCTATTAGATTAAGCTTTTAATAGTATTAATAGGTTTTAACTTTTAAAAGTAATAGTTTAGTAATAATATACCTAACTAGGTATTTAATTATAGCTTTATAGGCTAGATTAATAGTAAATAATATATAAAATAGCTTAAAAAAGTCTTTTTACTAGAAATAATACTTTATAATACTTCTTTTTAGTATATTTTAATCCTTAATAACTTAAAAGTATATATTATAATTAATTTTATATATACGGCTTAGATTAATAAAGTATAACTTTTATACTTTTTAAAATATAGTATATATCTTATATAACTACTTAATATAGGCGTATATAGCCTTTTAAAGGTCTTTTTCTACTAAAATACTATAAGCTTTATAGATTTCCTTATAATAGTACTTATTTAAAAAAAACACTTTATTAAAGCTTATTATAATACCTCTATATAAGTATTTTTATTAGAAAATATTAAAAAAGTATTTTATAGCGTAAGTATTTATCTAATAAATATTAAGAAAGTCTTTAATTATATTATTAAAGTAGTAAGCTTTCTAGCTTTAAATAAACTAGTTATTAAGCTTTTAATACTAATAAAGCTATCTATATAAAAAAATATATATTTTTATATACCTTATAGTAATTAGGAAGTTAAATTATAGCTTTAAATATTAAAAAAAGACTTTAATAGTATTAATTATAGTTTTAAAACCCTAGCTATAAAAGCTAGTAAGAAAATTAATTATAAGAATACTATTATTATTACCTAATAAAGTTAAATATTATATTTTAAAAAGTTATTAGCTTTAAAATAAATTACTAGCTATAAGAAAGTTTAAATTAACCCTAATAAGGCCTTTATATAGCTCTTAGAGATTATAAAGGCTAAGAATAAGGTAAATAAGGTAGCTTAGCGTTATAAAGCCTATTATAGCCCCTATCTTATAAAGGAAGTATTAGAAATTATATAAATAGATTATAAGTTAATATACTATAAGTTCTAGTTATAGCTATTTAATTTAAGGTATTTTTTATAGAGATATTTGATTATAAAGTTGGCGTATCGCGTCGTTGTGGGTGGCCTTATTTGCGGTCATTATATGGGGCGGTTATTATGTGGTGCGGCACCCTATACGTAATCTCTATTTTTGTTCGAATTCTGCAATTTGCACTCATCATGTATTGCTCTTCGTTACGCTCACGACGCATATTCACCTTAAACTAGTAACTACATGTAGATTCGGCCAGCGGATATTACTTGCATTGATGTAAGGCGACGTTGACCCCGTCCACATAACCTTCAATCACAGGACATGTCAGAGGCGCCCCTTTACACAACATAATTACATGTATGATGATAAAGATAGGCATCTGTGGATTCGAGGAATATGAGCCGTCTCAGCGTGGAGGGCGCCCTACAATACATGTATGCGCACATGCTCGCATACTGGAAAATGATCCTATAAACAAGCAAAGTCGTCTCCAGGACATGAACTATGGCACCACCTCTAGTGAGACGCCCGAGTCGCAGTCGATAGCAGACCAGATGAACCAGTCGCCGTTCCAGCTTTGCCATTCCGCCACTGAGGCTGCTAGGCAGGCGCAGCCGCCATCAATCGAGCCGCTCACGCAGATCTTGCCCATGTCCCCCCTGACGCATTGGCTGCCGACGCCATTCCTGCCGCAGATACCAAGTACGACGTCCGAGGGCCTTTCTATGTAACGCCATCGCCCGGCATCTAGGTTATGTCGGCACCCGCAAGCTCGTTTCGTTAACTGAATGTCTGGCTGGGCGGGGATATTCATAGCGAGAACAAGCGTGGAGCTCAGGAGGGCTAGCAAGGGTATGAAATGCATCTTCTTCAAAGGTTCTAATATATATCGTAAGCCGTTTGAATATGAATGAGTTGAATTGGGTCGGTTTGGATCGAAATACGAACTGATATATGTTGATGGGTTCTGGCGTTGATCTCAATCAATTGCTGAGTACAGGTTCCATTGAACTCTGATGTGGTTTTCCGTTTACATCGAATGTACCTCCCTCGATGCTGGCTACTAACCTGGTTCGAGAGAGACTCCCGAGTCTTTATACTTGTTGAAGCTTTGCGGGAAGGACGGTCAAGTCACCCTCTATCCTGCATGTGCCTTGTGTACCGCCCGGCGCCACGGGCGAGTTCAATAATCTGTTTCAGCGTGCGCTCCGATCTCGAGAGAGTAAGCGGTTGCCGACGTTGCGCAAATTACCTGCGGTTCCTTCATCACATGTTCGTAAGATTGCGGCGTAATCCGATCCGGCTTACTTCTTGATTGCGACGTGACGAGGCACGCGGAGCTCTGAGTGTAATACAGCGGTTCGGGATCGGTCAAGAAACACGCCGAGATTCGTGATTCCCCGTCCTCTCCATGAATCATTCGAGGCATTCGTTGATGTCAAGGTCGCTGGTTTGCCGCAGCATCGCCAAAGTGAATGCTTGTACATGTCACGCATGTACATGGCATGTGAGTGGGCTGGGACGGCTGAGATGAGGAATGGAGGCTGCCTGAGGCTTGTGACAGGAGAGAGGCAGATTCGCCGCCAGCTGGGGGTGAAGGCTCCGAGACAATTCCCTACGTCCGCAAAGAAGGCACTTTCCACACGCCTCCATATGCTTCGCGTCGTCGGAGACGTGGTATAACCCGAGCTTCGCCTTGTCCGCCATGTCTTACTGGCATGCATGTATGTATGCATATTAGGCGAAGTGGATCTGAGAGGCAGCTCTGGAGTCATATCCCCGGAGTCAGCATACTACGGATTACATGCATGTAATTAAATAGTTGAGGCGTTTCTTAATGTTGAACTAGTGACTGGAGTCAGCGCGAACGTGGGCCGAGACGCTGACGGGCTCTGCGTACGGAGAATGCACGAGTTGCCTGGATTGATGTGTGCTTACATTGATGTGGCCACGATCGTTACGCAAATACATGCATCGATGACACTCGTAGCTCGAGTGGCTTCGGGTCATGCTTCTCTCGTGTTGGAGGGAGCCTTGAAGTAAAAGTTTCTCCGTCACCCCGAGTCTGCTGATGTGTTTATTGATGCGTGTTCATACATCTCGTCCTGGCTTCCCTTGACGGCAAATATTTAAACCTCCAAGTGACTCTACGACAGAACACGCGTTTAATTCCAGTCTCTAGAACTTCCCACCGCAACACAAAATTGAATGGAGATACTGCCAACGTTGAACGAAGGCCCTCCTGAACCTATTCGTACGACTTGTCTCCTTCCTTGGGTGCTCTTCTTTCGTGCAGTCAACTAATAATCGAAATCCCCTCACGTAGGATCGGCTATACCTTGCCCTTACTTACCATGAAGGCTTCAACTTTTTATCTACTTGCTGCCAGTCTAGCACGCGTACGCGCAACGCCGGCTGCGCCCAAGTCCCCGAGTCAGCTCGAAGCCAGAACCGACTGTAGCTGTGAGCATAACAACGATGCTGGTCGGTGGGCTAGCGGTGATAAACCTTCCGTCACGGTAGCGGCTCTTTGTTCGACGGGCGGTTGTCGCAAGGCGTCGGGCGGTAAAGGTGAGATCTGCATTAGAGGCACCGCCCAGGCCCGGGCGGCCTGTTGTCCAACCTTGCTGGATACGGCGCGAATGCAGGAGAGCCGGCATGGAGACTGGTTCCTCTGGTCGGCCATCGCCTGTGCAGATGGCCGTCTGGGTTTGACGATGATGCCGTAGACTGGGAAGGAAGATGAGGACACCTGATATTACAAGTACATGTAGTAATTTACAACATCATTCATTCAAATATCCACGCTTTAGCCGGCACTGACAACGCTCCATACACGTTCACGCCACTGACACATGCTCAATTCAGGTCCGTGGATGGGCAAGTGGGGGCCACTTCGCCACGACAGCCCTATAATTATTACCGTACCTACTGACCATATCCCCATACGCTACCAGCTATCTTGCCATTTTCACGTCGATCTTCTTGTAATTTTCAGGCGTTAAGCGCAGACTCTACAGCCTTGAATCGGCAACGAATTCTCCACAACCGTTTCCTCGATCGTATCTGCGAGAGCTGCATTCTGGATCTTGCTGCCAGGCACAGCCGACGGCTGCTGCTGCTGAGGCCACGCCCGAGGCGGCAGGGTCGCAGCCAAACTTTCGGGCCTGCCAGCCATACAACGAGCCATCGCCGACCGCACACTTCCAGATCGTCAAACATGTCTCGTCTAGGGGGCTCTACGCCTGGCCCTGCGTCGAGTGCCTATGACACCTCACAAGACATTGGGGAAAAGGGGGAGCGAGGTTATAGGAGGAGAAAACTGGCGGCCATGGCAGGCAACCTCTATCGAAGCGGCCAGGCCGCCGTCACCGAGCTTCGCGAGACATATGTGCAGTCCAAGGCTAGGGGACCGGACGAGGGCATGGGAGCCGAGGGAAGCACATTCATTCCAGACGCTTTTCCCGATGTTGCCATTGCTTCGCAAGGAGACGAGCAGATGGTGCTCTTCCCCTCGTACGCCAAGAAACACACCAAGCGTGACTGGACTCGGTCGGCGTCTTCGAACGGTGCGTCTCAATATGATCAGACCGGCGTGAAAGACGAAGAATGGTGGCGGCAAGAGTGGGAGAAACACGAAGACGAAAAGGCCGTGGTCGATGTGGACGTCAGGGGCTGGATCTACACGCCCCACGATGTCCCTATGACGAGGAGGAACCGTATTCTCATCGGCCTGGCTCGACAGTTGAGCGGAATTCCAGCGCCGAGAGCTGGACAAGCCACTGGATCTGCTCCCGCGGGCGCACCCGGGACAACCCACCATATCCAAGAAATACGCGATCAAGAGAAGATTGTCCAGGAAGCGGCCATGATAGAAAAACGGGGTCGTGAAGAGAAGAAGGCTGCCTACAAGGGTGAATATAGCGAGCGAATACCGAACGAGGGCAACGACATCGGCCATCGCTCGAGGTCAAGACGTCGTGGAAGCCGCACACCTGATGTTGCGCCCGGAAGCCCGAGGGTTACGGCTCGACAGACGTTACCCAACGTGAACGAACTTTCTGATACCGAGCTGGCCGTGGCCAACGCGAATCTCATGGCTCGCGTGGCGCCGTTTCTGACCAACCCCCTCATCGCCTTGCCCATCACCATTTTCTTCTACAACGAGGTTCAGTCGCAGTCCAAGACGGTCCTCACGGACGACTCGGGCCACTTCAACGTTCGCGCAGCCCTCGACTTCGTTCCCACAAATATTCGGGTACTGGCGAACGAGAGGCTGTCTGCCACGGAGGGCGTGAAGATCATTGAGATGGATGGAGTCAGCCTCATTAGCGACATCGATGATACAGTCAAGCGCTCCAACATATCCTCAGGCGCTCGAGAGATTTTTCGCAACACGTTCGTCCGCCAGCTGAGCGACCTGACGATCCCGGGCGTCAAAGAGTGGTATCAACAGATGCATGATCTGGGTGTGAGCCTGCACTACTGCTCCAACAGCCCGTGGCAGCTGTTCCCTGTTTTGGCCAGCTTCTTCAAAGCGGCGGAGCTGCCTCTCAGCTCGCTCCATTTGAAACAGTACTCAGGCATGCTGCAGGGGATATTCGAGCCGGTTGCCGAACGAAAGAAGTCAACGCTGAATCGTCTCATGAAGGACTTCCCGAGCCGGAAGTTCATTCTCGTGGGCGACAGTGGTGAGGCCGACCTCGAAGTCTATACAGACCTGGCTCTAGCGAACCCTGGACGAGTATTGGCAATCTTCATTCGAGACGTAACGACGCCCGAGAGGACAGGATACTTTGACACGTCGTTTGACGCGTATTCGTGCAGACTTTCCAGCTCGACACTGGCCGAAGGCAGCGCGGCGAGCCTGAGGAGCCTGAGTCGGCAGAGCCTTCCGATACGAGACTCTATCAACGAGAAGCGCAGCTCAGGGACGGTTACAGGCGACCTGATCGATCTTACAGAGGAACCGCAACGTGTTCGCCTGGACGATGCCGTGGCTCTTGAGCAAGCCAAAAGGCTCAACACGTTAGGGGCCACAGGTGCCTCTGGTCTAACGCCCGGGCGCAGGGCTCCCCCTCCCAGGCCACCGAAACCAGCAGCTCTGCGAAGCACGATACCGACCAAAGACGCGGTTCAGACAACCGGACTGGGTGCGTTTGGCGGTCACGGTAACAGCAAAGAACCAGACCAGCCTGGGCCTCCGTTGCCTAGAAGACCGGTCGACAGGGATAGAAGCGCCCCTCAAACGCCGACATCTACCCGCGACTTGCAACAGCGAAGAGCCGAGGCTCGCAACGCCTTGGACAGAGAGACGGACATCCGATCGAGGCGTACGGATCTCACATTGGACCCTCCGCCCCCTCTACCGCAGCGTCGATGCATGCTGACTAGAAGTCCCCGTCTCGCAAAACACGATGGATTCGGAGCATCTACTCATGACGTGGACTTTGACGCCTTACCACCATCCGTGATACCAACACCACCGCCACCTATTGGTTCAGGCTACCGTCGATCCGGCTCGACCTCGGGTTGTTCCACTCCGTCCGACTCTACATTCTCCAACTCTCCCACCCTAGAGGCTCAGGGGGGCAAGAAGCTTGAGCTCTGGCGACGACGGCTGGCAAAGGCGGACGACCTGCTGGAGCCGGAAGGTGTCGCGCTCTACACGTGGCGGACAGGCGAGGATGTGGTCGAGGAGGCTGTGGGTATCGTCAAGGGGGCACTAAAAGAGATGGGCCAGAGGAGATGAGTCTTTGATCATCATTCTCGACGACCCGGATTACTACTTCCAGGATATTGCATAGACTTGATTTGAGAAGCGAGGTAGCATACAAGCGCGTACGGCGTTATTATATGGACTTTGTTATGATACCCTATGAAACTCGTGCCAGCACGTCAAACTCTTTAAGTTACCCAGTGTCCGAAGAGGCAAAGCATAGCTCCGCATCATTCGAGTCAAGTCGTCTTCTCCGGCGCCTTGTTGAGGAAAAAGTACAGCGGCAACAGCGCCAGAGAGCCCACAACGCACAAAGCAGTGCTAAACAGCTGCCAGACGAACCACAAAAGCGATCCCAGTCCCGGGACAAGAAACTGTATACAGTCATTCATCTGGTACAGATCCTCCTGGCCGGCAATCAGGTACTTGGTGCAGCCGGGTCTCTCGGACGGACGTGACGGCTGGAGATGGAGAACAGTGACGAGACGAACAGATGCTCTGTGGAAGGGTATGAACCACATATACACAGTTTGACGTATGGCCACGTAGAGCAGATCATTAACTTCGTCGAACGCTTTGGCATGACGTTAGATCCACTGAATGATACGGAGATTGACACAAACGTACAGGCAGAGTCAATGAATATGTCCACCTTGGGACTCAGAATGCGGTACCATCGATAAATGCCTAGGATGAGCCATCGCGACTCCAGGTTGGGCGCGAGTAGAAACGAGCCCTTGCGAATGGACGGCACCCGACAAAAGGGATGCGTAAAGGTTGCGTGGGGGAGGAAGTAGCTGGTGAGCGCGTCTTGTTGCTGGCGCGGACTACCGGTGGCGAGGGTCTTGATGATGGCGGGGATTTGCTCAGCTAGACGAGGAGTTGTGAGTGGGGAGGAGGATAAACGTTGGTGGGCTTCGTACCTGGGCTTTCCATCGTGAGGGTTTGCGGGGGGGAGATGTGTCGCGTCGCGGGTTCAGGGATCAATGGCGACGGTAAGAGGGATCACGGTACCGCCTGTTGAATGATTTCATCATGTTGAGGAGACGATGGACCTGGATACAGGGACCAGAGTGGAGAGCAGGCCTAGAGCTCCTGGTTTGACATGTGAAAAGCGGGTGCGGTGGTGTTTTGACGCGTGTGACGTAGGGGCCCGTCGCAGGCGCTAGCCCCCGGCGCCCCGGAGGTCGGAGGGTAAAAACCAATATCCGAACTATTGATAGAGCGAGACTACGGCAGCGGGATTCCTGACAGCAAGCAGATACGTATGTGTCACAGTAGAGTATGGAGCCGTTATTATTGACATTTCATCTGTAAGCGTTGGAAAAAGGGGTGGATGCGCAGCTCCTTGAAACGGCGCGCAGAAAGGCAATTTGCTAGCTTTTCCTAGGTGGGCTAAGGACTTTTGACTTCGCTATCTGCTTGCCACATATTGCATAACACTCGGCATCAATGTATGTAAGTCAAGGCAGCGAGCGCTGGCGCGGCTGTTTGCTGCAAGCAAGCGCTGACTGCGGGCGTATCTCGATTTACACCCCCCCTGGTCGTGCCACGCCCATCACGCCCATCGGATCTCGTATTATTGCGGAGACGGGACGGGCCATAGATTTGCCAACGCCATTACCCCTGGAACGCCCACATTCATCCTGGCAGTAAAACCAAAGGCTGCCATTGTGTACTGATTTTCGAGCTGAAACAGCGGGACGACCAAGCCGCGAGCTCATCTACATAGTATGTACCGCTCGATGGTTACCGTACACATGGCAGACTGTTTCACCGCCAATCAATCTGGCAGACTCGGCCCTAGCTTTGTCTGTCGACTGGCTGCTTCGACTCGAGGTGAACTGTTCTTAGCAAATACTTCATGTCCCGGTTCCTCGGTAATCCTCACCTTTTTCTTCTTTTACTTGCTTTTTCTTCCGGTTTGACTGGCCGTATCTCAGCCAGTTGAAAAATTGACGCACTCTATGTATGTACATGTATGTAGTCGAACAAGACACTCAGCCCCTCCCGGGTGCCCGGGTTTGAGATACAGGGGCCGTGGAGGCGACTTTGACAATGATTTGTGTTGTGCAGCAAACACAGCTGACGGGATGTGCACCAGTATTACCCAAGTTGGAACGATGGTGATTTGGTTATCCCTGAGGCCCAGCACTCATTGGTTCTGGCCAGGATCGGCTGCAGCACTGTGACCCCGGGTTGCAGCCACGCATCGTAGACCAAGCATATCAAGCACAGGTGTCCTAAGGTTCGGGGTGTGGATGTAGTGCAGCCTAATCTACATTGTAATCAATACGCGTTCGAGTTCCATCCAAAGAACCATAGTGAAACCTTCTACTTGTCATTTTGGCTGCGCAACCATGGATGACGACACTGGTATTCGAAGCCTCCTGCAATCCGTACTTGAATTTTTCGCTCGAGGATTGCCGCAAAGTTTGACATATTCCGGGTCACTAGAATCACAGGGACGCCGGATCTCGCTTCAATCGGATTCATATATACATGTACTGCAAGATAATCTTAGCGAAGCTAACCCAGAGAGCATTGCAAGGACTCTGCGCGCATTTGAACGTCTTGTTCAAGACGACTCTGATCGAGAGATAGATTTTGTAGGTATTCTTGATATACAGCAAGCTCCGTTCGTCCGGTCTGTTGGCCTCTCACTCCCTGTCTACTAACGACCGTTCGCGGAGCAGAGCTTCGGACAACCCGGTCATGAGCAGTATCCCAAGCTTCGCCGCATCATCGAGAATTCGAAGCACGATCCGGATGTCCACTCGAGAACCTTTATTCGCGCTATTAAACGGAGACAAGAATGCGATGATGCCATTGAGGAACTTAGGCATTTGCAAGAGGTGCAAGAGAGGCGCCAAGTCCTGCCTTGTGAAGAGCCAACTCAAGTGTGCATTCTCCAAGACCCGAATGCCGACTACGCTGTGTTGATGAGGAGACGCTTGGTTTTCTTGAACAATGCGTTGCGAAAACACTGGGTTTGCGTTTGCCAGAAGTGCTCGGGGCTGAGCCTGAGACTGTCGCTGCCGCAACACAAACAAGATCTCAGGGCTGAGGCGAGTTTCGAAGTATTCTTCGGCGTGCGATCCGCACCTGCAACTGCATGGAAAGAAGCTAAGATCACGATCAAGTAAGCTCTTGAAGCCTTGTGTGATGACTTGCATTCTGACACTGTCGGTGCAGAGACCTACACGACAACCCAGTGAGTCACTCATCTAAGCCTACAATTAGCAGCGAACCCGAACCTGCCCATATATGCCGAAGCATCACAGAGTCCCTCGATCAGCCAAATTGCTTGCATTTCGCTCTGAAGAATGGGATATTTCAGACGCTTCGCCCTCAACCAAAGCCATTCGGTAGTGACCGAATTTTTGAAGCAGTATCTTTGTCGGCATTGTTCAAGCGTCAGCAAGAATTACCTCGTGGCGTACCGGTACTGCCACTCAAGGGGAAGCGGTTCTTGGCTATGACCCTGGTTTCAGCGCTCCTTCCATTCTTGGAGACACCGTGGCTGCAGTGGTCTTTCGGTCACTCAAACATCCAGTTTTTTGAGCCACGGCAGAATGGAGAGCTCCCCGACATCACTAAACCTTTCCTGGCTCTGGAACACGTTCAAATCGTCTCAGCCCGCAGTACACACAGCGAGGACAGCCCTGGAGCCTTGAAATACATGCTTCATCCCAACGCCAATGTGCTAGCGCTAGGCATACTCTTGTGCGAGCTCCACTTTTGCACACCCGTGGAGGTGATGGCAACGGACCTGCACATCGCCAGGGACGTCCATCGTGATTTTCTTACCTGTATCCGTAAGCTTCAGACTCTGAAAAATGATGTTGACGTGGATTACTATCTCGCTACCAAGGCATGCCTTCGATGGGAGTACTCTCTCCCTGGACAGAACTCTGACTTCGAAGATGTCGGTGTTCAGCGGCTCTTCTACCAAAACGTCGTCAAACGACTTGAGGCTGTGATATTCAAAGGATGGGGCATTCAATTAGAGAACTTGCGCTCGTTCGATTCTCGACAGAATGAGTCCTGCTGGGGTCCCATCGGTCGAGAAGTTATTCGCCTTCATACAGACAAGGTCGATATCTCTAGTACGAACAATACAGCATGGGCAAGTCCGTATCGTTCATTGTCTGACAGGCCGCCTGTGAGTTTCGGATCCCTGCACTCAGAAAAGGTGCTACGGACATCGGCACAACCTTCTTCGGGATCGCAGGCCCACGGACACCTCGCTGAGCCTTTAGAGAAGAGCTTGTACATTTTTGATGGAAGCCACCAGACGGGTCCTGAACAACAGTGAATTGTTTCCCATTGGCTATAAGACTTCGTCGTACTAATGGCCTGCCAGGAGTCCACTCTCAAAGAAATGGATGAAGGATCTGCTCTCCTGCATCGATCGCCATGTTGACTTTGATTCGGATCTTGCCAAACCGGTACGAATAGCCATTTTGGACTCGGGACTCGACCTTGAAAACCCATTCATTTTCGAAGACCGAAGACAAGCCAACCCACGAGTCAAAGAAGCGCTAAGCTTTGTACATGGAACACAACCGCTTGACACTCGAGACGAGATCGGGCACGGCACTCATGCTCTCGGTCTCCTTCTCAAAGTTGCTTCACACGCTGAGATCTATGTCGCCAAAATTGCGCGACGAGAACCTCTAGATCGTGATACGTACGATGACATTGCAAATGTAAGACTGTGTCCAGACCAGAGCAGCCTTTTTGGACTGAGGTAATGACCTGAGCAGGCTATTAATCATGCCGTTACGCAATGGGAAGTGGACATCATATCAATGTCATTCGGGATTCGTGAATATCACGACCTCATGAGTACAGCTATATCTGATGCACTGAACAAGAAGACGTTGCTGTTCGCGGCAGCATCTAATGATGGAGCAAATTGTGGCAGAGCTTTTCCAGCTCGATCTTCCGGCGTCTTTTGTATACACTCGACCGATGGATATGGCAATCCATCCACATTCAACCCTACAGCAAGCGAAAGGGATTTCAATTTCAGTCTACTTGGGGAGCATGTCTCTTCTTACTGGCCGGCTGGCATGAGCGGACACAATGAGACTGTCAATGTTCTGTCAGGAACATCAGTCGCAACACCAATCGCCGCTGGCCTGGCTGCGTCGATCTTGCATCTTGTCCGGCAGCAGGATCAGCACATCGCCGTAGAAATTCAAAGGCTGGAGTCGTGGCTGAAAAGTGACAGTGCCATGGAAGCGGTCTTCAAGACTATGATTGAACCGAGGGGGGGCTACGATTATATCAGGCCTCATGTGCTCTTCAATCGCGATTCGACAAAGGATGATGTTTACAGAAAAATCAAAGATATCAAAAGGAACATGTACACATTTTAGTAGAGGCCAGAAATAGCTTACTCAATCTCCAATCCACATGGTTCACTGAGGTCCATCTCGGCTGTAGTCCAATGTTAAGTCCTGGTATTTGCACGCATACATTTTACCATTTACATGTACCCCTACCCCTATGTGTATATAGAGGGAAAAACGGGGAATGTTGATGTTGATTCAGCTCGAACTTCATGTTGCTCCTAGTCCACCGTACTCACCCTCTGTATATGTAGTGCCTGACCAGACTACCTGACATGTACAACTTGATTGGCCTACGACTGGAGCTTGGCTACATGTAGTCCAGTGATGTGACGGGGGAGATATGGGGGGTCTTGACCCAGGTGTGATGGCCAATTGAAATCATTGTGACACAACATTAGTGCTGACAGTGCCCCTACATGTGTATAAGGCCGAGCCCGAGCCTCTCTCGCACACTTTTCTTCTGTTCCTTCCATCATTTCTCTCAATCTCCATTTCTCTCAGTCTCCATTTCTCTCAGTCTCTATTTCTCTCAGTCTTCATCTCTCTCAGTCTCAAGGAAAGCCCCAGCATCTGGGCCTGGGTCTTGGAGCCATGCCCTCTACCAAGACATACTTTCTGTGTCCGACGTCCGAGTTCATACAACCACCACCAACGGGCCCGCTCCATCTAGGGTCTATAATCAGCTCCATGTCAGCACTTCAATGCCCTCTGAACAGAGGAAGCGTTGTTGCCGTGCCTAACGAATCCAAACCAGTCGTGGAGACCGACTGGAAGAAGACTGTTTCAACCGAGACAGGGCTCGGCTTTGGTGTCTATGCACAGTTCTTGCAGCTGGCTACCGGTGGACTGACCCTTGGTTCCGAAGTGGACGTTGAGCATTCGAAGCGAACGGCAAATACGTTCGCGTTCGACACGGTGACGACGCTGGCGTTCGAGCCGACCCAGAAATACGTGCAAAAGGCTGTCGAGGCATCAGGCGTGCAAGAATGGCTGAAAGAGCGCAGGCGAAGGATCGCACTCGTCAACGAGCTCTTCATCATCACAGGTATGAAGCTCGCCAAGGGCGCCAGAATCAAGTACTCGACTTCGCAGAACACGAGGGTGAAGGGGAGCCTCGGCATCGACGTGACCAGCATGGGCACGACATTTGGCCCGAAAGGCCATTGGACTAGCACGAATGATGAGGCGACGGAGTCCAATTGCGAGCCGGAGTTTGTGTTTGCGTTCCGCGTGAAGAGGCTCAGGACCCGGTGGGGGCTCAAGGTTGAAGAGTACAACAAGGGCGCCTTTATGGCCTCTGGCGAGAAGAAAGATGACGACGCCTGTGTTTTGATTGAGGATGTTGATGGAGCTGATATCAAGACTGCTGAGGCTGTTCCTGATGTGACGGAGAACGGCAACGTTTATTGTGTCCCCCCTGAAAACATGTAGTTATGCCAACCAAATCTTGGGAGTCCAAATCTTTCTGTTAACGCATCAACCTCGCAATAGCTTCAACTATTACGCATGACCTCATTTGGCGTTTTAGGGCCTATCACTACGTAATCCCTTTTAGCCCTTGCGACAGCTTCAACAGATGTCCATACATAAGGCCCTTCGTGGCCTTCTCATTTAGATGTAGATTTGAATACACCAAATTTGACCGCTAACGTTATCACGTATATACTTACACACACGCCGACCAACACTTTCGTTTATAATCCCTTTATTACTTATTATAAAGGTTTGTAATCTTTATGTTATAGGGCTATCAAAGGCCACGCTGCTGGTTAGTCAGCCAGCAGTCTAGTGGATAGATAGGGGTGTGTTTTGGCCACCCTATGTTAATACATGTAGGAACAAGCTTTTTCTCCCATCCACTGATGTGCCTGCCAACACTTTAAGACCATAAGCATACATAGTAATAGCTTATATACTAGCTGTATAGACTATACTTACTATACTAGCTATGTATATAAGGCTTGTATATACGCTATATATATTATACCTACTATACTCTCTCTCTCTCTATATAGTATATATGCCTATATATACTATGCTAGCAAGCCCATACGGCCGGAAGCGGGGTATCGCCTCTCCCTTGTTTGATGATCCCGTTGTTGAGTCGGCCAAAGTAGCCGGTAGCCTGACTTTTATTTACCACACACAACTGAATACTATGCTAGCTATATGTATATGGCTTACGTGCCTACTGTGTATACTATGCTTACTATCTAGGCTTGCTATATTTGCTTAGCTTGCTATGCTGGCTACGTGTACTTTACTTGCTACGTCTAGTGTGCGGCTCACGTGGGTATTATGAAGACTAGGTGTAGTACTAGTAAGGAGGCTTCTAGAATGCACCTTTGAGGGTGGGCCTACCAAGCAAAAAAGACTGGGAGTTGTTTTAGCACGAACTTGCTTATATTGCACCGTAGGTGAGCGGCCGAGCCGTTGATTATATGCAAGGTACGAGCGGTCAGTTAGCTCTCATGTGCCTTTGTATCCGTTACCCATTGTACCTTTGTATCGTTGTCCATTGCAACTTTGTATCTGTTACCCATTATGCCTCTGTATCTGTACCCACTTTGTTGCACGCTACATGTATAAGAGGCGGTGCAGGAACTCGTAACTCGGCAGCGCCCAAAACTGATGGTTTTATATTATCTGACACTTGTAGTTTATGCGACAATTAATCCTCAAGTTGCGATTAACATCTTTTTCGTGCAGAGACCAGTATTCCGCTCCCTAGACCTTTGTCGCACTCGGAAGGACTCGCGACCATCCACACCGCGCCCTCTCACCATGGAAAGTCTTGAGCGCGCGTTGTCCATGGACGATGTCCCCTACCAAGATGATTCTAGCCCGACCATCGCAAAGCATGCGGCGCAATGCAAGTCTCTCTTCCGTCAGTACATGGTCATGCCGGACATCGTGCTGGACCGTACTATCATAGACCACCAGCGGTCACGGATTTCTTCGTGGGTAAATGCCTTGGATGTTCACGGGCCATTCAATGTTTCGCTAGACTATAAACTCCGATTCAGCCCCACAGCCGCAGGTATTATACGTTCTTTCCTGGAGTATATTTGCAATACCTTATTGTCTTGTGAGCACTCTGCCCGTACCACGTTCGGACGGATTGAAGATCAAGGCTAATGAGAGTGTCCACAACAGTGAAGCAAATTGACGACAAACCATCACAAATTTCAAGCAAGAACAGACAACGCATTTCAGTACATGGCGCTTTTGGCGTCCCCAGCGGAGCTGACAACGACATAAGCAATTCAGAGTCTGAGAGCGATGTCGATCCAGCAAAAGAGAATATTTTGAAGATTACTGACATAATCAAAAAAACAGTAACGAAGCTCATCTATCTATCTAAAAAGTTTCTAAAGTCCGCCGAAGCCAACCGGACTTGCGAGATCGAATTGTACAAAGATGACGAAGAGGCAAACAAGGCCATGGACGAGTTGCGTCTCTACACCAAAAGCTATATTGAGCTCCAGTTCCCCCAGGCGCCCGAGGCGCTCCGCTCGGCATTGATCGAAGCCAACGCGCTGCGACTTCAACGGCTGTATTGTCGACGCTCCGCCGTTGCGGCCTTACCCGCCAAATCTACAACTGAGGTTCCCTGGGCTAAACCTGTTCTCGTGAACAACAAATTGTCGTTCCCTCCCTTACTGCATACGCAGCAGTGTCCATACTGCGGAATCATTGTTAAGCTTGAGGACACCGCAGAGACAAAATTGCTGTGGCAGTGAGCAAATAACTCCCATCGTTTCCTGCGGAACATGTGACTAATATGCATCAGAAATCATGGCATGGAAGACCTAGAGCCTTTCATTTGTATTTTTCCACGATGCCTAAAGGGAGGTCGCCATGAGCACGGGACCGGTCTGCTTACATTCGCAACCTCGAAAGCTTGGTCCAGCCACATGCAGACTGCTCGCGGCCATGAAGGGGAGTGCAAGGTGCTGGAGTGTCCATTTGGCGACGGTTTTCGACCTTGTGGAGAGGACAAATCCAGCCTTGTCTTCTCAAGTGAGGCTCTCCAGTCGCACGTCGCCGAGCATATGGAGAAAATTGCCCTGCTCGTACTGCAAAAATTTCCCAGCGATGATGACGAGAATGCGAGGAATATCGACAGCGACCAGCTGTGAGAAGATCATGGGCCGGCCGGAATCACATGTGCGTCTACATATATGTAAATAAAAGTCCTTGGACCGGAAACGTTGACAACATTGAACCCCAAGGCAACATGT
>JADHZA010000466.1:0-16983 GCA_018831705.1 Torrubiellomyces zombiae | reverse complement strand
GGGTCACGAGTTTGATGTGCAGGGTCCGGCCAAGCGGCGTCGCTTAGCAGGCGTCCCGACTGATCGGTGACGGGCCGCACTGGAGTAGGGAGCAACAAGGGCCGCACGAATCGTCACGTCACCGCCGGCCGTAATTGGACACTAGAGCGCACCAAGGGCCCGCGGGGGTTTGCCTGACCATGCACGATGCCGTTACGTTTGCTGTGTCAACGTAGGAGCCTGGTCCCTGGGTGGCGACTAGTGCGGATTTGACCGAAGAATGCCACACGCCAGGGGATCCTGCTGGGAGATACGAGCACCGCTCGGAACACTGGATTCTGCCCCCCGAGACCAAGAGGCGTGCGAGACGGCCGAGAGCTACAGAACAAGTTTCGACGAGGATCGCCGACGTCCCAAGACAGGATGCCCACTGTCGTCGCCGCTGGGGCAGCAACAAACTGAAGATCCGAGCTGGGACCCGCCTGACAGGGGAGCTACATGGCTACTCGCGCAATGACTGTTCATCAGACGAATGGTCGAGTCCGAGGAATGGCGGAAACTGGCCTATCATACCGCACCAGAAAGTGCACAAGGCGCCCGTTGTGTGTGTGCATAAGATGCCTAAAACATGGCTAGCTCAACGCTATTTACCCAGTTGTCTAAGATGCGGGCGATGCCGTCCCGACAGGTTTCGTACGAGTCGACTGTAGCTCTCTTCTAGCCCCTTTGGTGAGTAATAAGAAAATGCGAGCAAGGGAGGGAGGGAGGGTCTCAGCGCCGCGCCTTTGGCTCGCTTGATGGCGGTCATGAGCTGCGGGCCACGACATTGGGCGCCTCTGCGGGCATGCCTGGCCTGTTCAGGTCCCCCAGCCAGGTCTCGTGGGAGCCAGGCCCCCTCCTCGTCCGTACCCATGGATTATACGACGCAAACTCGAGTCTGTGTGAATTAGGGTCGCCGGGGGGGGAGGAGGGGGTTACTGGACCGAGCCATGGGAGGGTATATCTACGTATCACCTTCCAACACGGGCTTGTCTCCCACTGTCTCGGCTTCAATTACAGATTCCTTCCTTTCCTGAGGGTTACATTTTTCTTATTCCTACCCCCAGAGCCTCAATTTGAATTCGGTCTGAAACAGACACTTCAAGACAGTCACTCTTGCCTGGAAACCGGGCCAGTGGGATTCCACGGCATAACTTGAACACGCATACGCCAAGAGAAGGTTGAAATCTGGGCAAGACGGTCAACCTTGTTTCTTCGACCCGGCCTGACTAAATTCGGATTCGTCGAGGGAGAAAGTACTTGTCAACTACGACTTTATTATTGCCCGAAGCCGCACCCAGAATCTTCCCTGCCCCGTGGTACAGGAATACGACCAGAGGGAGGAGGGCCTGCATATCGAATCCGAGGGCCCAAAGACAAAGCAGCAAAAAAGGTAAAAATCTCTCGATTTGTCATATCCTTCCTCTTCCCTCGACACTCTTCCCCCCCTTCGAGCTCCTATCACCATGTCTGCGCAAGCCTTGGTCGATTTGTTTCCGAGGCGATTATCCTCGCTGCATCCAGGCGGAAAAACCGGTGAGCTGGGTCGCACTACTTCCATCTGAGAGTCCAATCAGGGCCGTTGGGGAATACATACCTGTGGCAAGCAGGGGAGTGCGACCCAACTACCGACAGCATGGGTCGGCTAAGCAAAACACTCGGCCGATTGAGGCAGAGCTGCTTCTTCGTCATTTCGCTCACGTCTACCACCGTCGTCTGTGTGTGGCCATTGCGACCTCGATAAGTATGAGTTGCCGAGTATGCACGCCGCAACTCACACCCAGTGGGTTACTTGTTTGTCGTTGCGACGGTGAATCACTCCATTTTTTTCGCGCATAGCAATTTCAATTTGCTGGGGCTCCATCCGATGATGGCCCAACGGCGTACTTTCCAAGGCATACGTGGCCACGCCATTTTTCGAGATCATGGATATTTTGTTTGTTCAACACCTGCAACTCTCTTCCCCCGGATACGCAGTCACCGATAGCCTACGCGATCGCACTTGATCATGATTTCCGAGAGATTCTAACCGTAGCAGAGTTCCTCGTTCTGTGTGACGTAGAAGCAAGTCCAAATGATGGCCACAGTGGGAGAATTACATGCGCCAACGTGGCCCCAGACCACCATGACGGATGAGCCTTCGAGCCTCATATTTGCAAGGAAGTGTCAGAACGGCCGGTCTCTGCCTTCTTTCCCACAGCCTCGTAAGCAGCCTGATAAATATCCACGACCAAGATCATTTCGGTACTGACTCTGGCATGTCCAAGAACTGTCACGGACATCTCAGATGATAACCCTGGCGAAGACCATCAGCCGCGAGACAGAGAAATTGGAGGCTTATCTGTGGAAAGCCGGAGTGCCAGAGCCCAGCTTTGATATCGATGCAGCAGACGATTTCCCCAGTCTACCAAGCGATATCCAGACCAGCCGTCAAGCAATCGTTCATGCCACGAAAGAACTCGGTAACTTGGTGAGAGGACCTCGAGAAAGCGTGCGGTGGACAGTTTGGAATGTAAGTTTGACGATAGGACTCGGCTTTCAGCATGGCTAATCGATGCCACGTAGTTCCTTGACACCGTGAGTCTGCACATCATCAACAACTTTGACATCGGTACGTTGTGGAACTAGCTCCAGCATCGCTCTGCGGCACATACTGAATTTGGGACATAGCCAGGCTCGTTCCCCTCGAAGGCTCCATCTCCCTCTCCGAACTGCAACACAAGACCTCCCTGGATCCCATCAACCTCGCTCGCGCCTTACGACATGCCATGACCAATCACATCTTTCACGAACCAGAGCCGGACATGATAGCTCACACTGCCGCTTCTCGACTGCTTGTTCAAGACACAGCGTTGCAGGACTGGATAGGATTCAATTGCGAAGACATATTTCCCGCGGCAGCCCAGGTAGTGAGCTCTCTCAGGGAGTTCCCCGAAGCCACTTCCCTCACGACCACAGGCTTCAACCTGGCATTCGATACAGTAAACAAAGAGCCCATGTTTGTGACATTTGGCAAAGATGCTGCACGGGCGAAGCGGATGGGAGGAGCCATGGCAAGCCTGACGGGTGGAGAGGGGTATGAAATCAGCCATTTGATCAATAACTTGGACCTGTCAGCTGTGAATGGAAGCAACGGCACCTTTGTCGATGTTGGAGGCAGCCACGGCTTCGTATCCGTTGACTTGGCCAAGAGGTGGAAGAACGTCAACTTTATCGTGCAGGACCTGCCCCAGACGGTCAACAGCGCTCCAAAGCCGATTTGCAAAGACGCGTCGGTGGCGGAGAGGATAAGTTTACAAGCGCACGACTTCTTCAAGGAACAGCCGGTCAGGGGAGCGGATGGTAAGCCGTCATGCTTCGTCGAGTCGCAGATTGTGTTCCCAGTGGAGCTGACGACGCATCATTGCAGTGTACTTCTTCCGATGGATCCTCCACAATTACTCAACGCCGTACGCTGTTCAGATACTGAAAAACCTTGTACCGGCGCTGAAGCCGGGCGCTCGAGTCGTCATCAATGATCACTGTCTGAGGCGCCCGGGCACTGAAAATCCGTGGGACGAAAAGCTCATCAGGAGCATGGACATGATCATGTTGACGCTTCTTAACGCACAAGAACGAGAGGAGCGAGAATTCAAAGCCTTGTTTCGGGCGGCAGACGAGCGCTTCGTCTTCAGGGTACGTGAGTGTGCAAATACAGTTTTCGATATGTGCTGATCGTTACATCAGGGCGTCACAAGAGTCGAGGGCTGTCGAATGAGCGTGATTGAGGCGGTCTGGGATCCGTGACTAGGGTACAAGGCAGGGACTGCCAGGTACGTCATGAATAGGATTCAGGGCGTCGTGAATAGGGCGAAAAAACGAATCAAGTTACTGCGCTAAGCCAAGGATCACATTTGGCTGATGGTGTTGCGGTGAACAAATTGCCAAGCAGGCGTGACGATAAGCTGGGACATACGGAGTACGAGTACGTTATTTGCAAAAGTCAGGGTTTCAAGCGTTTTCAAATCAATTTGACTTTCTAGAGCTCGTTGTTAGATCTCGTTGGACCTGAGCAGATGAGAGAGAATCGATGGAAGCGAGTCTTGAGGTCAATGAATATACGGGCAGACTTCATATATAGTAATTGCACAGTTGAGTAACAAGCAATCAGCAAGCGTAATTGGTTTAGTGGTAAAATTCTCCGTTGCCACGTCCGCATTTCTCGGGGAGCCCTGGGTTCGATTCCCAGATTACGCATGATTGTTTCCTTTTGCATTCTTCGCTTCTGGCGAATTTCTTTTTGAAAGAGGTAGGTAGTAATGCTTTCACCTGCTTGATTGCAGGTGCGGCGTGTTTTGTTCTCTCAAAATGCATGATGTTTCTTTCTCGGTCAGGTGTTATTGAGTAGATAGACGCAGGGACATGGACACATCAAAACAAAACGTATCGTCATAACTACGGGGCTACATAACAGAAACAAGTCGTATCTAATCATACAAGAGCAGTGCAAAGAGGAGTTCTGCTGAAATCGAAAAAGGGGCCGAAAAAACAAACAGAAGGACCTGTAGGCGATGAGACACCTACTCCGCGCCGTACCGTCCTCGCTCTGCTACCATCTTGGCCAACTCACACACGGTCGTGTCGCTCAAGACCTCAAACACGGAGATTTGCACGCCGCAGTTGCTGTGCACCCAGCTCCGCACGCCGACAGCCACCAGGGAGTCGACGCCATACGCGCTGGGCGACTTGTTGACATCGACTTCTTCGGGGAGCATGTTCATCGCCTTGGCGAGCATGTGGGTCAGTCCCGTCTGCACGATTGACGCGGCCGAGTCGACGTCGGGACTGCCGGCGAGGAGAGTCTTCATGTCTGTGCTGTCCGTGGCGGCAGGCTTGGCTGAGAGGTCTGGCGCCGGCATGTCTACCAGGTTGAGATACGAGTAGAGCGCGGTGCGGGACCAGTAGGGATCCGCAGGCTTGTTTTGGCGCATCAGACCGCCCGTGCCTACGCCGAGGATGATCTGGGCGGGCGTTGCATGTCCGGGCATTGTTTCACCCGTGATGGCGTGCTTGACCACGGTCAAGAAGTCCTCGTGACGGATGCCGTAGAATCCGCTGGCACGGATCATGTCGAGGGTCTCCGGGTCGTCGGCGAGCATGCCTGCGCCGAGGATGGGGCCCAGATCGATGGACACGGCGTGCGTGCCCTGCAGGCGGCAGTAGTGGGAGAGCGCGTCCTGGAAACAGTTCCCCGCGGCGTAGTTGGCTTGACCGCGGTTGCCGATGACGCCGGCGGAGCTGGCGAGGAAGAGGAAGAACGGGTTGGCGTCTTTGGCGACGGACCATGTTGTTTTCACGAGGTTCCATGAGCCGATTGCCTTGGGGCGGAAGGCGGCGTGCCAGTCCGTGTAGGTCATGTTATCGAAGACGGCGTCTTTGATGACGGCTGCGCACTGGAAGACGCCTCGGATCGGTGGCATCTCTGTCTTGATCTGGCCATGCATGACGTGTGACAAGGCTGCCTCGTCGCAAATGTCGGCGTGACAAACGCGTGTGCGCACGCCTTGGCTCTCTAGGCTGGACAGGAAAGCTTTGGCTTGAGGTGAAGTCGCGCCAGTCCGGGAGATGTAGGCGAGATTCCGGGCGCCGTTCGCGATGAGCATCTCGGACATGCTGCGCCCGAGACCCCCTAGCCCACCGACGAGCAGGTACGTCCCTTGCGGATCGATGGCGGATCCAAGCGGCTTCGTTATGTTCCTGTCGAGGACTAGAACCTGGTTGTCTGCCTCGGCTGTTGCTGTGATCAAGCAGATGCCCAAGTGAGGTGCTGATTGTACGTGCCTCAGTGCTTCTTCTAGGCGATCAATTGTATAATCAACGCGAGAGATATCGGGCAACACATCAGACCCGACAAATTTCTTGACAACAATGTCAAAGAGCTCCGCGACAAGATCTTCATCTTCGCGCAATAGCTGAAGAAGGTCAAAGTTCACGACTGCAATGGCAGATCCCTCCGGTGATGGATGCCGAGGGGACCCGGACGGTCCTTCGAATTGTACAATTGTTCCACCTGTGGAAAGCAGGTTAGTCTTCGGACTGCGAGCTAGGGTGATAGGTCTTGGCTCACACTTCTTGACACACTTGAACATTACGTCGGTGTGCTCCAGCGTCGGGTTGTAGACAATGTCCACGCCTTTGCCGTTTGTTGCAGCGCGAACTGCCCTGAAAAACTCATCCGAGTCTGCATCAATGATGTGCTCGCTCGATAGACCGCAGCGGGCGAGGATATCTCGCTGACCAGCCGCTTCCGCGCCGACGACGCTTGCAAGTATCCTTGAACCGACTGATTTTGCAACTTGGATGGCGGCAAGTCCATGAGCACTAGCCCCCCCATGAATGAAGACAGTGCGCTTGCAACTGGCTCTTCCGACATAGATCAGAGCGAAGTATGCGCCGATGAACAAGCTGGGTATAAAAACTGGGCGGCTGGGTTTGACAAAGCAAGACTTGACTCGGATCGTACTCTGAATGGCACCTTCACCTACCAGCGCTGTGACGCCCTGTCCGGAGACCAAGTCAGTCACATCTGTACCGACTTGCTTTACGGTTCCCATGACGTCCATGCCGATGGTCGACCGTGCGGTGTGACCCTTTATCGTTTCAACGTCCTGGGGCATGATGGCTGTTCGGGCGAACTCGATCTCAACCTCGTCAGGTCTAAGATCACCCCATGGCTCCTGAGCGAAATAGAACGATCCATGAGTAAAGCCGGGCCTTGAGATGACAAGCTTGGTGCGTATATGATCCGAGTCGCAGCGAAATGAACTCGGCGCCAAGTTATCTAGGTCCCGCCTCTCAATGACTTGGTTCAGAGGTAGGATAGGAGCAAGTCGAGGGATGTAAAGCTTTCCACCCTTCAAGGCAAAATCGGTGTCGCGCGGGCCGGTTGCGCCAGAAAGAAACACTTGTTCCACGACTGCCAAGAGATGATTGACCGTAGCTGGATCTTGCAACTGCGTGTCGTCACTCACGTCAAACGTGACGATAGTTCTGAGCGGATCCTCCGACATGAGCGTCCTGGCCAACGCAACTATAGGCGCTCCCCTTGGATTGCTCGGACTCATATGCGAGGCTCGACAGACCCAGATAATGTCTTTTGTAGCTTTTCGCAGGGTGTTGAATGTTTCGAGGTCGTTCTCACTCCAATCAAAGACAAATTGGCCCTGAGACTCGCCATCGGAGTACTCCAGAAGCGAGATAGTCACGGACCCTTCAAGTGGCGTGCCATCGACCTTGATGTCGTCTTCGGTCACACATGAGACCTGTATGTCGTGCCCACTTTGTCGCATTGAAGCCTGTACAGACTCAACGAAAGCTCGCCCCTGCTGAGTTTGGTGTCTGGAGATGAGGAGCACCACCTTTGTACGTGCCTTTCTAACAACAGACACTGCTGGATTTGCATCAATAAAAACGCTGTGAATCAGACTGACTTCGTTGGAAGTCGCTCGAATTTTCACGATCATCCCACCGGGCTTTAGGCATTTTTCGTAGCGATTCTCCTCAACTTGCGTCTCATCCTCCCCAACAATAATGAGATGATAGCGGGCATCGACCTTTGAAATGTCGTTCTTCGCTTCAACGAATGGAGCCAACAGGCCAGTTCCAGTAGATTGAAGCATCTGAGCACCGATGGTTGAGCTGCCTGATTCTAACAAAGTGAATCTCGACAATCGTGGTGTTCCTCCATGGCATGAAGCGACGGTTTCCAACGTCTCGGTAACTGTGGCAATACTGCCGCCTACTTGCAACACTTCCAAAGCAGGATGCTTATGGGCGACGAGGTCCACCAGCTCCCGGTACTGACTCGGTGCCGCTGACATAATGTCCTCTTTCCAGATGATTTCGGTACAAAGATTCCGATAGTTGGGCAAGAATCCACCTTCAGAAGGAGAGGGAACCGATATTCCGGTAAGATGGAGGCCTTCGACTATGACGAGCGGCTGGACTGATCCAGGTTGTTTCATGACAATGGTGGCGGTCGCGTCCTGTATGCCAATGCGTTCTGCTACAGCGTAGCCTTGGAAGATACCCTCATTGCCTCCTTGCAATGCTGCCGATACCACAAGACTTCGGATGTATGTTGGTATCATGGGTGAGCTGTCAATGGCGAAAAGAGTTTGGAACATGGAGTCCAACGTTGCCGGATGTATCAAATGAGGATACTCAAATTTTGACGGCATCTTTGATCTGGTGTCAGGAACACGAACGGTGCTCATGCAGCATCCTTGACCCTTGCGGAGTTCCAGTATGTTTTGGAACGACGGGCCATAATTGACACCCATCGTATCAAGGTGTTCGTAGAGCTGGCGTGGGTTTACATGCGCTTGGCATTCGCGGCCAAACCTCTTGAATTGGTGATCGTGATCTTGCGAAGGTATTTGCTGCGTCAAGAAGCGGAGTTCTCCGGTGGCATGTCTTTCCCATGCATGATCCAACTGCTTGGAATAAATATTGAAGACCATTTTCTGCCAAGAATCCAGTCGGGAGCTCGATTGCGAAGCTTCACTCATGTTCAACGCTACCTCGAGGCCATGAGAGCCGGTGGGGATGATCATGGCCTTCTTAATCCTCATATCGGCGATCTCGTAGCCGGTGACGACCACCGAAGTATCCATCTGTCTGGCAGCCTCAAGTACCATAGATACCATTCCAGCCGCAGGGTACACGATTGTTTTATGAATCTGATGGTCCTGGATCCACGGGCATTCCGAGATGCGCAGGAAGCCGCGCCAACGAGGCTCAAAAGAGATCGAATCGGCTGTGGGAGCACCAATGAGATCGTGACGACCATACTTTCTAAATCTGTTCGCCAGGCTCAAGTGAGACTCATGCCAATACGACTTTGTATGATTCCAGGAGTACGGAGGCAGATTAGTGAGACATTTCATCCTTTCCTCTCCGCCTCGGGAAATTGCTCGCTCGACATTTACGGGGCTGCCTCGAACCCAAAGCTCTCCCAGTAGATTGAGCAAGCTCATAGATCCGTCGGTCTTGGGATCGAGAACGGCAAAATACTTCGGAGTCGTGTCGAGACCAGGCATGGTCGACAATATGTCCAAGGTCGGAGATCGCAAAGCTGCCTTCGGGCCCAATTCAACAATGAAATTTGGTCTTTGATCAGGCGGCAATTGCATCATGGTCTCCATGGCGGCCACATACTGTACACAGGACACCATGTTCTCTGCCCAGTACTTTGCATTGAGCTGGGATGCGACAACCGGTTTGCCTGAAACTGAAGATATCATCACGACTGACGAATTGCCTTCGCTGGTTCGAACGCGCCGCAAAGCGTCCACGTAATCGTGCTCCACGAGACGCATGTGCGAGGAATGGTAGGCGATTTGGATATCGAGGACTTTGTGAAAGATTTTCCTGCTGCGGAGATCCTTGGCAATCCATTTGATGGCTTCGACCCTGCCCGATATTGTAATGGACCGCGGACTATTGATGCAGGCAACTTGAGCTGACTGTGATACCTCACGAAGGTAGGCGGTAGCGGCTTCGAATGACATGCCGACGGCCATCATCCCGCCTTTGAGCTTTGGTGCTTTGGCAGCAATGCTCATTGCCGCAAGCCCTCGATAATAAGCAATCTCCCAAGCTGCTGTTCGGGGAATGGCGCCGGAAGCATATGCAGCTGCAATTTCTCCTGAAGAGTGTCCCAAGACACAACCGGGATTTACCCCCAGGGATTTGAGAAGGTCCACGAGGGCAACTTGAATAGCAGTGGTTGCCGGTTGCGCGATATGAGCACTTGATATCTCAGAATCGAGCTGATCCCGAGAAATCTCGGTGGCAAGATCAAACGGTGCCTTCAATACCCCGAGGAGATACGTGGAAGCTTCGTCTATGCTCCTCTTGAAAATCTCAAATCTCATTAGATCGTGGCCCATTCTTGCCCATTGTGCGCCTTGTCCACAGAAGAGGAAACAAATTCGCGGCCGGTCCTTCTTCGACGACCGTATCAGACCCTCAGGGCCAGCATTGCGAATATTGGAAACCAGTTTCGTTAAAGAATTTGCCACAAAGAACTGCTTCCATTCGAGGTTGGATCGCCGACAACCAAGGGTGTACGCGTAATCTCGCACGAAACTTGTGGTTATTTCGTTGCTCTGAGACTCTAGGAACTTCAAGTGTACGTCCAAGTTGCGCAACACGCCGCTCTTCTCGTGTGCTGAATAACAGAATAGTTGCCATTCTGGATTGCTGAGGCCAACCGACAAGGTGCCTTTTGGCGCCGAGGCAGATTCCATTGACGTGTGGTTTCCGATCAAGCCGCGAGAGGTTAGGTAGGCCGGTGCTTCATCGAGGATTACATGCGCATTCGTGCCTCCAAATCCAAAGCAATTAACACTAACACGCCGTGTACCAGACATCGGCCATTCAGTAGTGGACAGCGGAACCTGCTCAGGGTTAGTTCATCGATCAAGTTACGTCAGAAATGGTTGGGGCGTACCTTGACTCTCCATTCCTCGAAGTCAATATCAGGATTCCCTGATTCGAAATTGATATTAGCAGGGATCCTACCGCGTTCTAGTACTAGAACTCCTTTGATCATGCCAGCTACACCCGCGGCGCCTTCAAGATGACCGATGTTGGGTTTGAGAGATCCCACAAAGACGGGTTTATCTTTGGGCCGACCAGACGCAAGAGTCTCGGATATTGCTTTCAGTTCTCTCCAGTCACCTGCTTGAGTACCAGTGCCATGACACTCGACGTAAGCAGTTTGAGTGAAGTCGAGAGCCGCCTTCTTATATGCACTGCGGATGTTGGCGACTTGAGCTTCCTTGCTGGGAAGAGTGATACCTGAAACGGTTATTAAGTCGTTAGATTAAATCAGGTTAATTTTATTGACTAACCTGTGGTCCTGCCATCTTGGTTAACATGAGTGCCCCGTACAACAGCACGGATTGTGTCATTATCTCGTATAGCGTCCTCCAAACGTTTCAAGACCACGACGCCAATGCCTTCACCTCTTCCATAGCCGTTTGCACGCGAGTCGAAGGTGAAGCATTTGCCATCAGGGCTAAGAAAGTTCAGTGCAGTCATAGGCATAATTGTATTTGGAGTCAATATCATGCCCGACCCAGCGGCGATGGCCTGAGTTTATCAGCACCGTTATCGTACATATATGGCTTCACAAGATTTTCTGAAAAACGTACTAAAGAAGATTCTCCGTTTCTCAGACTTTGAGCAGCCAAGTGAATGGAGACAAGACTTCCGCTGCAACCTGTGTCCAAGGTCATGCTCGGGCCGTGAAAGTTGAAGAAATACGAAATCCTGTTTGCCATGATGGCTATACCATTACCAGTGGCTGCATACTGTGGTTGCCAATCTGGATCTCGTAGACATATTTGCTCATAGTCTCGAATTTTATCAGTTGCTTATTTCAAAATCGTCGTATACAGCTTGGGTAGCACAAACCTTTTACAAATGATCCAACATATACGGAGGTGTCGCTCCCGTCTAAATCTTCCTTTCGAAGACCAGCTATCACGGGTGTAAGCTGAAATGTCCCATTAGGTAAGGTAGATCACGAACCATTCTCGATCGCCTCATAGGACACTTCCAGAAGCATCCGTTGCTGGGGATCGATGGCCTTGGCATCCTCACTCGGGACCGAAAAGAACTGCGAGACTTCTATCAGATCGTCACTCAGTTTTGAATCAAAGAGCACGATGATCTCACTGTAGCATCGAAAGCCGCAACATCCCCTTTAAGGAAATGGGCTCCTCGAAACGATATCTGATGCGGGTCAGAAAGTGCATGACTGGCATGTCTGGATATGATGAATCATTACCGTTCCCTGCCTTTCTCCACCGGGATGATAATAGCCGTCGATGTTGAGTCGGTCACTCGGGAACTCTGACCATTGAGACTCGCCGGCGTCGAGACATTGCCACAGTCCCTCTGGATCTGAAGCGTTGCCAGGAAATCTGAGACCCACTCCTATTACTGCAATATCGCCCATGCTGTATCGTTCGGGTCTTTCTGTATAAGGCAATAGTTGGCCAGTGACAGCAACGAGACCAACCGTGATTACAGAAAGAGGCAGAAATCGCCGCGTGGAGATCATCCACTATGCTTTGATCTTATATGGCGATAGGGTGGCTGTGAATATACGTTTGGAAGCGACATGCTTGGACCATGAAGTGAACAGAGTCGGCGCTATGATGTCCTCAGAATAGCCAAGAGTCATCACAGCAGTGTTCTTTGAATAGAAGGTACGGTGAAACGAGATTGTGGGGTAAAGGACATTCGCCACCAGAATCATCTTACACCTATTGGGGTGAAAGTAATCACACGGCTTCAGATATCTTCTCACCAACAGAAAGGTAGTTGACAAGGTAGGCTCAGGCCAATTACAATCAGCCCAGAGCTCTTTGTGGTATCCGAGGCATCGGGTACAGAACCGGGATTCGATAGAAGAGAAGGGAGAAGGCGCCACATTTTAAGCAGGATCGAAGTGGAAAAGAACGCCGCGGGTAAGAAATTAGGTCCAAAAATGCTGACGCTGGGATGAGAATTTCTGGACCGGATCCGCTTACCAGACGGCTAGCGGATAGAATAATAAGTGTGTGCATCTTGCGCGGCCATGTCGTCATCTGATTTTCGGGCAGAGAGCTGATGGAAATTGTTCTCGGCCGCATGGTCAGGCTATCATGACATCCTTGGCCGAAAGAATATGTCTAGACTCGAGGCACGAGGCAGTTGGTCCCAATTGCCCGGTACAAGGAGAGAAGAAGCTGTGGTCCAAGCTTCCCCCAGACGATGGCTCTGTGATCAGCCAGCTAAACCAAGACAGCGGTTCGTCTTGAGCCAAGGCCAGAAGGGGGTCCCAAGTGTAGTTTCAAGCGGGACTTGCACGACGAGCTACGAATTCGACGCTGTAATGAGCCTCGTATGACCCTCATGTTGGTGACACGGGATAATTTTGAGGCCGAACCTTGGGAATCCTCAATGCCGTCCCACACTGCTCTCCTTTTCTGCGCATACCACATGTGGAATGCCTCTCCGAATTTGGTGTCAAGGCCAAAGATCAACCTTGTGTTGCCAATATGTGATCGGGCGCAGACGGAGGTTGCGGGAAGATTGCGAACCAGTCTGCGTGACATGGCCGTGGTTGCTACATGTATGTGTAGTGCCTGAGAAGTGCCGTTTGAGGTTGCTCACGGCTCGCAAGGGGCCCCAGGGTCCAGTGATTCGTGACCAGGAACACGGGCCCTCGGACCTGTCCATCTTGTGCGAATATGGAACTTGTGCCTGCTGCATGCATTCCGTCCTGGATGGTGGAGACCTGAATAAATTGGGAGGGAGTCCCAAAAGCTGCGCTTGGGCCTGTCACCAGACGCGAAGGCCATATCCTGTCCCATGCAGAAAGGCGATGCTGGGCCAAGCCGCAAAACAAGGGATGAGACAATACAGCTCGTCAGGAAACAAAAGCTCACGGCGGTTCGAGGCTCCCAGACTTTTGATGGCAGCAAAAGAAATGAAAAGAAATGAAAGGATGAACTCTCGACAGAATCCGTCGTCAAACTGTATGGAGGGGATGATTTCTGGCCACCCGTGGCGAGTCCACTAGGAATTCATCGACGCAGAAAGCGGCTGGCCTGACACTTTGTGTTCAACGCGAAATCGGGACACGTGAGAGAATGAAACAGACTCGCTGGGCATGCAATGGCATGTGGGGAGGGAAACATTCACTGCACGGGTATCCTCACTTTCGATCCGAGAGAGGTTTTGAACGAATGATGAATCTTGTCTAAGGGTAAATCGGTTTGGGGAGTTTTACATAAAGGCGCTTAGTCATTGCGCCGCGCTCCGGAGCCATTGGTCACCGCCTGTTTTATAACCGCGCTCTGGGTTAAAAACAGTCGAACAAAGGCAGACAGCAGACAATAAGATCTCTGCCTTGCTTGCTAGTCTCTCTCGGGCTTACTACTTCCTTTTATCGGCTAAAATTTCGGTCTTTATCTTTGCCAAGAGTGTTTTGCTTCTCCCAAGCTTGCTTTACATACGTGCTGTCTTCTCCGAAAACAACGTGCATGGGACCTGGCGGCTCACATGTCCGGACAGAGACGCGAGGTCGATCATCTACTTGGTGAGGCAGAAAAGATCACATGCTGCCAGAGGGCATGCGGGCTGAAGATGCAAGGACTGAGATGGCTGCAAGACGGGAGGGCTTCCACTGCTCAGCTGTGGAAAAGCCTGGCCTTGTACAACGAACCTTTCCGTAACATGCTCCCCAACGACTCTGCTTTTTAAGTCTGACACTAGATGCTCGATAAATGATGGATTTGGTATCTGTAAGCTTAGCAGGACTTCATCTGACTACTGCAGATGCAAACGCTGGCTCTCTCCCGGTCGGGGGACTCCCACGCTGGGGGAGACAGCCCTTCTCATTTTCCTACGCACAATGGCCGCCCATGCGGCTTCTTTGTACCTTCATGGTATGACGGACTGCGTCAGCTTCGTTCAGTGTAACGTTGATCTCTTTCCTGGAGGGGCTGGAGATGCTTGATCTGTACGACGCTCGAGACACCAGATGGCTGCTTCGCAACAAGCCAGTCGGGCCTCTCTGGCGTCAAAGGCTGCGGCTTGACCAATCAAGACCCAGATCTCCTTGGGTCACACAAACTCAGCGATTCATCATGCGCACATGGCTGTTGCACTGCCAGCGGGAAACGTAATTCAGTAGCCGAGCTGCACGGCTAGCCACTATGCCGAAACCCAGGAGGCACACAGCATCCCTAGACCAGTTTTCTATCTGTGAAACGCTTCTTGCCGTCTGTCTCAGGGCTTTTACTCATCCTGACAAAAGATCTCGCCAGTCATGAGCGTTGGGTTTTTCATTTGCTACCTGTCCTGCTTTTTTTTCGCTTATTGAATCACAGGAACGAGTTTCTGTCTATCTAGCTTCGCTTCTGAGATAGACTTGCCTTTCGAATATGACCAGCAGGGCTCTGAAGCTGGCATATGAATGTCCTCGTGTCCACTTACAAGATTTTCTGGCACTTTGTTTGTGTCTATTCTGAGCCTCCTTGGCTGACTCACTGGCCCTGACGAGTACGTGTTGTGGGAGCGTGGGAAAGCGCCAGCACCTTCGCCAGCGGCGGCTTCCCTGAATTGAAATCACGCAGCATCTTGTAGTGAAAAGCGCCTTCTTCCACTAAACCTCTTTCCCGGCTTCTTGCGCATTACCGACCTACCTTACCTTACCTACTCTGACTACGAGCCAGCTCATTACCTGTTACTCATCAGCTTCCAGCCTCATCACTCCGTCAGAAGCCTTGATAACAGAGCTCAGAGTGCAGCATTCAGCTCTACGACTTTTTGGATTTGAACCTTCAGCCAGTGCCTCCACACATAGATCTTCGGGTGGAAGATCCCATCACTTTTCACCGAAAACGAAAACATCGATGAACGACAGTTACGATGGCAGTTGACTACGAGATGTCCCTTTCCTACCCCAACCCATCTCTGACCCAAATGGCGTCCTTGCAGGACGAAAGAGGCGCCGCCGTCCGCACGGTCTCAGAGTCCACCATTGTGCCTGATACGCGACAAGGTGTCGATGGGGCCCGTCAGAAAGTGCTTATCGCTTCGTAAGGTGGAGAGCCGCTGTCTTCGTATTGGATCAAGCAACTGATCGCGCCTAGGCTTCTCGTCGGACTCCTGTTCTCCAGCCTGGACACGTCTATAGTTGCCACATCGTTGGTCACGATATCGCATGACATGAATGACTTTGCCAACGCGCCTTGGATTGTTCTCGCCTACCTTCTCACGTACATGAGTGAGTAGGGACCATTCCTGGACCCGAGATGGCTCTGGGTTTCTATGCTGATATACGCTTTGCAGGCTTTGCCGTTTGCATATCAAAACTAAGCGACATATACGGACGGAAGAACATGCTGATAGCATCATGGATACTGTTCATCGGCTTCTCGATGGGTTGCGCAGCTTCAAAGGACATGCTGGCCTTGTAAACTCGCCCATCTACACTTTCACTGCTAACGCTAACCCGCTGCCCCATAGGATCCTTTGCCGAGGCTTCCAGGGAATCGGAGCGTCGGGTCTGTACAGTCTGACGCAGATCGGGCTTGTGGAGATTGGACCTGTGCATCGTCCAAGCCTGATAGGAGCCATGATTGGGGCCACGCTCGCAACAGCCTTTGTCGTTGGCCCTCTTGTTGGTGGCGCTGTTTCTCAGCTTGCTGATTGGAGGTGGCTTTTCAACATCAAGTAAGTGGTTGCACAAACTTGTCTTGACAGGATGCTTTAAGCTGAACAAACCAGCATACCATTCGGACTAGTGACGATACTGGCGATCACCAATTTCTGGCCGCAAGAGAATGTTGCTAATATGCTTTCCTGGCGAGCTTTCAAAAGCATCGACTTCGTTGGGGGTGCTGCACTGCTCCTCGGCTCTGGCTTTCTTGTTTTCGCCTTGCAGCAAGCCGGATCCCAAACGTATGGCTGGGATTCTCCCCAGATAATCTCCAGTTTCGTCATTTCAGGTTTGAGCTGGATTACTTTCGTCCTTTGGGAAATTCATCTTGCCCGCAAAAGACATCGCCATGTCGAGCCGATGTTTCCGATTCATTTAATGCGTCGCCGTGTCTATGCGGCCGGGCTTCTGTAAGTGAACGCAACTCCAAATGTTTTGGTCTCGATGTTCAGATTTTAATTGTAGTGCAGCGTAACATTGCTCACGGGATTTCCCTACATATCCTTCTCTATCATCATTCCCGAACGGTTCCAGATTGTCAATGATCAGAATGCCTTGATGGCCGGTGTCCGCATCCTTCCCATGCTTGGGGCGTGTGCCATCGGATCATTTTTGGGGGGAGCCTTGTCAAGCAAGAGGAACAATACATCGTATACCCTCGTGGGCGCTTCCAGCTTGCAGCTGCTGGGAGTCGGCCT
>JADHZA010000465.1:0-17008 GCA_018831705.1 Torrubiellomyces zombiae | reverse complement strand
TATTATCCTAACGATTCCGAGGGGAAATGGTCTATGTACACTTCGTCTCAGGCAGGACTGTGCCTGCCCAAGTGCAAGGCGCAGGTAATTGATACATACATGTAATTACTTTACGACCCTCGTGAATTCATTTCCATCCCATGTCGTCGGGTCTCGCATCTTCCCGTGGCCTCGTTCAGCTGGTACCAAACTATTGAGACCTTCATCTTATTCCGGGTCCGTGGTGCGCTCTTATTATGTACATACACGACCAAGAGAAGAAAAAGAAAAGACTATCAATAGAGCGGCCGGGCCCTCTTGAAGGTGTTACTTTATGTACTGCCTCGCTGGCCTGTTTGTCACGCGTCTCGACAGGGTTCTAGCCGAGTGACTACGGATATGAATGTGATGAATGGGAAGCCTTGTGGCCAATGATAGTCGTCAGCGGGAGTGGCCGGCTGGGTAGCACGTTGGTGCGTTGCCATTTGTTGGGCCAAAGGATGAACTGGTTTCCCGTCCAGGCCTTACAAGTAGTACATTCGTCCAAAGTACATGTGCAGGCGTGCATGGCCTGGCTTGCTGCGTTGCCAATCCGTCCATGCAACCTGCCTCGAAATAGACCGTCGCCGTGGAAGTTGGGCGGCACGACTAAGTCAACCAGCCGGCCCATCTCTTCTGATGTGCGACTAATGCGTGCCAATGGGCGGTAGCGGATATCATGATTAATTATAGAACCATACTTGTGTGCTTGTGCATGCCTTACAGGGAACAATCACCTGCAGAGCTCCGCACGTACAGGTACAGAGTGATGACTGTCCCAGGCGCCCGAGCCAACAGAGAGTAACACATCAATAGGTAATACAAAGTACGGAGTACGGTGGTAATCAATAATAGCCCGGTACCCATGCACGTAACAGTACCTGCCTGCTGTCTTCTGTAAGGTATGACCGGCGACCGCTGACCACTGGCCACTGAGCATCCGGGGCACAAGAGAGGAAAGTGAGAGCGTGGCGCCCAATTGGAAGTCGTCCGAGTGGGCGGGCGGGCGTTGGGCCTTCTCAGAGGAGAGCCCTCCTTTCGCCCCTACGTTAAGAGAGAACCCGCACACACTCAACCCCCTCCCCCCATTCCCCGCTGCCGCTGCGAGCTTAACAAAGACCAGTCTCCTTCTTCCTTGCTTGGCCTTTGAGAGCTTGCAGCGCATCTAGCCAGGTAATTAAATTATTACCTTACTCGTCGTCCCGTACATAAAGAGACCATACACCACTGCCGCTGGCTGCCATGTTCCGAGGCATTTGAACCCATCTCTTCTCTCCTGTCATACTCGTTCGGATCCTCCTCTCTCTCAACCTGCGTCCTGCTCCCACCATCGTCGCCAGTCCGGGAAAAAAGCTGCTCACTCACTCCCTTACCGCTCCTCGCATAACGGCTGAGCCCCAACTAGGCCGCTTCTTGAACTTACCCGCCGACGGGTAATGGTGCAACAAACCTTTTCTCAAATTGCCCTTCGACCTTGCCTGCGCTGCTTTGTTTGGTGAATAAGCAGCAACTGGGCCCCTTTTTCAGCCTTGAGCACTGACACCACGGCTACCTCAGCAGCCGTTCAGTCTCGCCCCATCCGCGTCCCAAGCTCCTCTTATCTTCCGGGCCATAATCGATGAAGGGCTAGTCTGGCCTTTGTTGCTCCTGCACAGGCCGGGCCCTACTCAGCCCATCCAGCAATTTTCCGCCACCAAGCGATTCTCGTCCCCTGGTCGTGACGGCATCGCAGCCACGCTCTTGCTCTGTTGAAGCAAGCCGTCGCCGCTTGCCGACTCAACAGCAGACATGAGATTGCCTTTCAGAAAGAAGGACAAGAAGAGGGACTTGGCTCCGGCGCACATACCTGACGAGTTCCGATCATCCGCCGCCCTCGAACCCTTACGCTTTCCGCCTTCTCCACAGTCTGCTCGTCTGCTAGCCGCTCTGCCATCTCCCGTCCTCCAACGCATATTCACCTATGTCTGCCCGCACACCCAAGATGAGAGCTACGAGACGTGCGAGTCGAGCGCTATCGACGACGAGTGCATGCTGTGCAGCCTCAGAGACCTGTCCCACTGCGCACAAGTCAACCACGCCTGGCGGTCTAGTGCCATACCGGTCATGTAAGTTGCTCTTGTCCTCGGAACTTCGCTTGCCGGGTCTGCCCGCTAACGCGAACAAATCACAGGTATCACAGCGTTCGAATCGACCCCGTGCATTACTGCAGACTTGAGGCTTTCCTGGCGGAAAGACGTAAGCAGACCTCTCGCTTCAACAAGAACGGCATCCCAGAAGACCCTGCCCTCGCTCGGCTGAGACTCCTGCGACGAACCGTGCGAGACGACCCGACGAGGATCGGCAAGCTCGTACAATTCCTCAAGACGCCTTACATGATTCGAGAGTCACGCCATGTCGAGCTGGCCCAAACAATAGCAGTGCTTCCAAATCTGAGATACGTCGACCTTCCGGAGGGCATGGCGTCGGACGACCCTTCATTGACGACCCTGAGACTGGAGGTTCAAGCCCGCTGCCCCAACATTCGTAAAGCCACATACACGTCCGGCTCGGAGCGAAGCTTTGAAATGCTGGCCTCGGGCCAGATTTGGCCGAGCCTGGAAGTCCTCGAACTCAACAGCCTCACCGTAGACCCTGCCATGCTGCGACAAGTCTTGGTCTCTCTGCCGAACCTCCGGGCCTTGAAGGTGACTGAGACGCACAGCTTGTCGGACGAGGTCATGAATTCCAGCGAACATCTACCCCCTCTGCCTGCTTTTGAGGAGATCGTCCTCAAGGATACCCCTCAGTTGACTTCGGCAGGTTTGGTGGAATATCTTTCATTTTTCGAAACACAAAAGGCTCTCAAGGTGTTGACACTCAAGGATACCGGCATACAGCCATGGAGGTTGCAAGATGTGCTGAGCATGGCCCCAGCGCTGAAGACGCTGGCAATCCAATCCAAAGTCTCGGGGCAGTTCCCGACAGAAGACGTCCCAAGACTCTCCTCGCAAGGGCTGAACACACTGCGCTACGAGATATCGGGCATTCCGGCAGCAGGGCCGTTTGCCACCCAAGGTTTTTACGCGTACCTGGCATCGTCGATCCTCGAGGGAGGGTTGCCGAGGCTTCGCAAACTGTACGTCTTGGACGAAAAGATGCCCGAGCAGCTTCAGGGTCTCCCACCGCCGATTGCCGCCTTTGCTGGAGGACGTGTGCGGTCCGGTTCCAACGCTTCGAGGACCAGCCCGCCGACGGCGCCGGCCGCGCCAGCACTTCGCCTGTCGCCAGCAAACGCAGGCCAGTTCTCCTCGCCCCCGACTTCCCCCATCGCCGCTCGGCATTATCGTGGCGACTCGGCCAGCACCAAGCGGTTCAGCTCCAACAATCCCTTTGCTCCCCGAGCGTCAGCTCTGCCACCGACCCAGACGCTCGAGATATTCACCAAGGGAGACGAGTTCGGCAAGTGGAACTTTTCGCGCGTCGACTCGTTCGTCGGAGGTCAGGCTGCGCAGTCACGTCGGCCTACGAGCAGCTACGGCCTCGCAGCGGATGTGACTGGCCAGGGATGGGATCGAGGCGGGGCGCGGCGAAGCGTCATGATCGGGAACGGAGCTGGTGGCTTCCTTGCACTACCCGGGCAAGACGGCAGCGAGGAGTTGAACTTTGACGCCGTCGCCCTCGGCGGAGGACCAGGGCATGGATTCGGGCACCGGTACACATATTCGGACCTGTCGAGGCCACGTAGCAGTGGCGACTCTCGTCGTCGAACATTGAAAAGCAGATGAAGGAGCATTACAACATGAGCATGTCACTCGGGATGAGCTATTTACTATCTGGGGTGGGCGAAGCATTGGGCTGTATCTAGGGAGATTGGCAGTACGAGAAGGATAATGCTGATGGGCGCTCTGGTGACTATTGCGTCGAAATGTGTCCATATGACTGTTCTCAGTACCCCCTAGATGCCCACTGTGGCAAAGCTTGCATTCTCCATTTTGTTTTTTGGGAACGACGACCGACGGATGCCATTGCCTCCAAGACAGGGAACCCAGGCCAACAGTCGGGATGGCTCGATGCTTGATTCGAACAGGATGAGCAAGTAGAGATCAAGCATTACGCCGACACTGTAGGTACAATTCCCGTAACAGGCCACGAAGTACTACGGTTACTAAAGGTAAGCTGGGAGTCATTGAATAGTTGTTATCCTTATCGTACGCGAGTCTTGAGGTAATAAGCCGTGATAGTATCTGTAGCGAGACACACTAAGACAACATTTCGGAGAGGCCGTGGTTGTGATCATTCACGATGAGCAACAAGTATGAGACCTACCTACATAGACTCATGACATGTTCATTCAAGGTAGCTTCATATTTGCGGCTAGTTATTTGTAGTATATTCACGCTCGAGATGGACTATTACAGAGGTCATTGAACTGGAGCTCTGGACTGCATTAGTAAAGGCACAGCACGTGGTATTATCCAAGCCTTGATTACATACCATATTCCATATCACGCTCACAAAGTCGTCGTCGAGCTTACTCTATCGTTTCAGGATGCGTGGCAAATGGACGTTGTCTTACAAAAAATTCCACTCTAAAGACAGGCAATGGAATGGCCATCAAGAATTTGCTCGCGTCACTTCATCACCCCCATGTGGGAAGTCTACACGCGACGCGTACGAATGGAATGCGTACCAGTTTTAGAGTCCTTCTCGATGGAACATGTCGCATACATCCATGAGGCGTCCGTGAGACAAGATTCTCCAACGAGTTGAGCATTCCATCTGGTACCCGGACAGTGTGCAGTCCGGAGTCAAGGGTAGGTAAGCAGCGATTACGACGCTATTTGTCTCGATACGAGGTGGGAATACCTATCTTTAGAAGAGTGTGTGTGGCTGGAGGGTGACATCAGCCACGGGCGACAACGTCATGAATGGTCGTGGCGCAAGTCTGACTGGCCACACTGGATGGACGCTTCGCCACGGCGATGTAACCTGACAAGAAGGCGAAGGCCAACCATCTCGTGCCTTTTTATTTTTTTTGCCCCCGAGACCTCGTGAATTTGCGACACACAGACACACGACGAACTGTGCTCGCTGCTCAAATCGACTTGATTTATTGGGCAGTGATATGACAAAGAAGAGCAACCTCGCAAGAGCCGAGTGAACAGCCACTGTTCGGGTTGAGAACGTCAATAACTAGCAGCCCCCATTACGTATGTCTCGGCAAGAACCACCAAAGATCCGCACGTGATGCGCCCTGGCCAGAGCTCCCTGAGGTGTCCCCGAGCTGGGGGGTCCGAGGGAGAGGCCGCGTCCTTTCTCCTCCAGGCAAAAGAGCGCCGGAAGCCGAAAGACAAAAAGCGTCGGAGCGTCCGTGCTCAGACAAAAGGGAGATGGATGCTCGTATGTATGTATGGTTCCGCAGCGGGGAAGAGAGGGGAAGGGGGCTATTCGCACGGCAGTCTCTTTTTGTACTTTTATATACGGCTTGGCTGGAAAGCCTACTCCTTTAACTAGAGAGCCTACCATTATAGGGACTATATAGCTAGATTATAGTAAAAGGCTAATACTATAATTTTTATATAAAAGCCTTCCCTATATTAATTAATTTTATAACTTATATACTTTATTATTTTTTAAAGCTATATTTAAAACTATCTATATTATTTAAAATTATTTATATATTCTTAATTATAATTTATATATATATAATTAAAAAAAATTATTATTATATAAGTTATATTATATATTAGTTTTTTTATTAATTTAAATTTTTTATTTTTATAAATTAATTTTTATTTAAATTATTTATATATATATTAAAAATTTATATTTTATATTTTATAAAAACTATAATAATAATAAATATAAAACTATTATTAGTATTAATTTATTAATAAGTTTATTTTTATTATTAAAAATAAAAGTCTTATATATAGCTTTTTAATATATTTTTAGTATATATATATTAAGCTTATATATATTTTTATATTATTTAATATATTAAAAACCTTTTTTATTTAAATTTAAAACTATTATAACTACTAGTAATACTACTAAGGCTATAAAAAGTAATAATTTTATTTTTATTTTAGTTTTTTTTTTTTTAATATATTTATATATAAATAATTTTTACCTTATTAAATATTTATTTTTTTTAAAATTTAAAAAACTTTAAAACTAGTTTTTATTTTATAAAACTTATAGTTTAAAAAAAACTATTTAAAGCTATAAAAATAGCTACTTATACTAATAGTTATTAAAATTATTAAGTTAAAAAGCTTTATTTATATTAATATAATTAAATATATTATACTAATATAATAAACTATAATTAGTTTTAAAAATATAAAAATTATAGTAGTTAATTAAAATTATAAGATTTTTTTTTATAATTTTTTTTTCCTTTAGTTTTAAATATTTAATATATAAAAGATTAAAAACTTTAAAAACTATTTTTTTTTAAACTTTATTATAAATATACTTTAATAAAAAAATTAATATTTTATATAAACTTTATTATTATATTATTTAAATTTTATAGCTTTAATATACTTAGAAAGCTTAAAAATACTAAAAAACTATATTTAAGTCCCCTATTAAAGACTAAAAAAATATTTTTATTAAAGTATATAAGTTTTCTATAATAGATATTATAATAAAGCTAAAATAGTAATATTATAATATATAGGCTATAATAAATTTCTTTTTTTAAAGCTTTATTTAAGTCTTTATAGTATATTAAGTAGTTTTTTTTAAGTATTTTTTATTAATTAAATAGTCTATAAGCTACTTTTTAAAAATATTAATATTTTTTAAAGATATTAATATATTCTATTTATTTAAGAATACTATAAATTTAAATATATATTAAACTTTACTAGAAAAATCTTTTAAAACTTTTAAAAAATACTATTTATACTTTATAAGGATATTTTTATTAATATACTAGTAGTATAATAAATATATAGTTTTTTAAAACTTAAAAAAATATAATAAAGTATTAATAAAAATTATATTATAATTTAAAATTATAATAAAAAAAATAATAATATTTTTTTAAACTTTAAAAACTAAAAAATATAATAAAACTTATTAAAAGTTTTTTTTTTTTTTACTATTTAAAAATATAATAGCTATTAAGAAAATCTTATTTTTTAATATTATAATATATATATTTAAAAATAATATTTTAAACTAGTTTATATTATATATAGAGTTATAAAAAAAAAACTTTTTAATACTTATAATAAAAAAATATATTATTTTAAAATATAAAAAAAAAACTTATAAATTTATTTTATTAATTATAAGTATTATAAAAAAAAATTATTTTTTTAAAACTAATTATATAAATATTAAAATAATATTTTTTTAGTAAATTACTTATTATAATATAATATTAAAATATTAGATATATCTTTATTTATAATATTAATAAATTTAATATTATTTTTTTTATTATAATAGTTATAAAATTAATTTATAATAATTATAAGTTAAATACTATTATTATATAAATTAATAATATTTTATTAATATTTTAAAATTATAATTTTATAATATATATAATAATTATTAAGTTTACTAAATTTATAATTATAAATATTATTTTTTAGTTAATAAGATATAGTTTATTTTTTAATAATTTTATTTTTCTTAATATAAATATAAAAAAAATAATTTATTATTTAAATTTTTAAATTAATATAATATTTATTATTATAAATAACTTTATTTTTTTAATTAATTTAATTATAGTTTTTTAAATAATATAAATATATATAGTTATATATAATTAATAAAAGTCAAGCTACTAGCTACTTTAGCTAACTTAATAATAGGATTATTAAATAAGGGAAAGGCGATACCCTACCTCTAGCTATATAGACTAGTTCAAGGTTATAGACCTCTAGCGTGGTTAACGCTAGGAACGTATACAACAATAACATAAGTATATAGACTAAGAGGTCGCAACTATAGTTAGAAACCTTTATCACTAACTTAGTTACGCACTTCTCTAGTTAAACTCTAAACAAATAACTTAAAAAGTCTATTTATATAAGTAGATAGGCTTTATAGCCTGACTATAAAAGCCCTTAGAGCCCGCGTATAAGATAGAAGAAAACTTCTTCCTATATCTTCTCGCAAATATAGCCTAACCTAAGAGTCGATCCTACTATATAAGACGGTCACCTTAGCAATTAAGCCTGCCGAAGGCTATAAACCTTATACACATGTAAGACCTTGCACCTGACCCAGTAAACCACTTCGGTCAACAGACCTTCCACGGCTACATAAGCCTTAGCTACCTAGCTTATTCTTAGCTCTTGCCTATAATATTGCGCGAGGACTATAGACTATTTAAGAACTACTTTACTTACTAGGTAAGAATATAAGTTAAAGGTCTACGAGACCTTTATTACTAACTAAGATAATAGCCTAATACGTATATACTAAGACGTACTATAGGTAGAAAATAAGCCTTTAGTAATAACGCTACTAGGGAAATTGTTAAGAAGGCTAAAAAAGAAAGCCTTATTAACGAAGATAAGGCTAATAAGACTCTAGGGGATCTTAAGGCTAGGATTAAGGCTAACAACCCTAAGTTACCTATAAATAGTAATAGGTTACTAAAAGAAGCTAAAAAGAAAGTAGACAATATATAGTTTAACCTTATTATAGAGAATATAAATATATATATTTTAAATTAGTTATAAAAAGTTTTTTTATATAAATTATAAATATAAAGTTTTTTATAAAAATAATAATTTTATATATTTTTATTATAATATTATAAAAATTATATTTAATATTAAATAATAATTTTATAATATATAATAAATTATATATAAAACTATATTATAAAAAACTTTAAAAATAGCTTAAAAAGATAATAATTTATATAAAATATAAAATTAATTAATAAGGGGAAGGCCCTTATATAAAAATTATAGTATCGGCTCCCCGCTTTAAACAAGCTACATAGTCCCTACAACGGTAGGCTCTCTAGTCAAAGGAGTAGGCTTTCCAGCCAGCCCGTTTATATATGATTCACGTATGGCAATGACTGTCAGATTGACGTGGTTGTCTCGTCACACAGACACAGACACAGACACACAAAGGTAGGAAAAAATGGTGCCGCAAGGGCAAACGGGGGCCGCCACTGTCGAAGGGTGAGTGAGTGAGTGTGCTGCGTACGGCGTGCTCCGTTGTCCGTATGCGTGCCCCTACTTGCTGTTCCGGGTCTGCGTCGTCCGCAAGGGGAGAGCCGAGAGGGAAAGCCGGATTACTTCTTCTTTTTTTGTTCCCATCCATCTCGTCATTCCCTTGGTGCCATCAGGATCGGGAATGAGGGATCGGCTGGGGAAAAAGTCGGTCTGTTGGTTTGCGCGTTGCTGCCTTGCGCCGTGATTCGTCCCTACAACTAGTGCGTACATACTGTATGTACATACAATGGGTTGTGTGTGTGTGGCCGCGCTCCCCGGCGGCCCAAACAACTGCCGCCAAACCCCTTATGTATGTAGGTCTATGTGCATATGCCCGGAAGCTTTCTGCAAAGGACGAGATGGGCATTGTCATTGGTGATGCCGACATACATACTTGTATGTACGTGCATACATGCACAATACAATAGATAGTCGACTCGGTGCCCACCATCTGCAACTCGCCATGCAGCCAGTGCGGAGTGGCGGTACGGCGGCCGTCATTGGTCGGGCGAGGAGCGGGCACGGCGGGCATCGACAACTCATCTTACGGGACTATTGGCTGGACTAGCTTCGCAGCTCGTAAGGATCATGAAGGGTCTGCAGAATGATATGTATGTATGTATGTATGTATGTATGTAGTAGGTTCATGAAGTGAACCCCGATTCTGAAACTGAGGGAATTCTGGTCAGATGGCCATGATCCCATATCTGGACATGCTTGTATTGCGTGGTATCGACAGTTATAAATACTGTATGAACGAACATAACAGACGTATGTACATACCACACACACATACATACATAGAGTCTGCGGATGAAGTCAATCTACTTGCGACACGCGGGTTTCTGTGGGCCGTTTTAGCGTGAGCCTTCGATGTCAATCCTCTGGTCCCTTCAATTCGAGTCCCTGTATGCTGATGACGATGTCCGCTCGGGCATTTGTTACGATACCATGGACAAAGTTCGTTCAAGTTCAGGCCCAAAAGATTAAGGGCAATGGTTTCTCGTCATCAAGATGGGCACCATCATGGCCACCCATGTCTCTTGGACCCCCCTCCCTCTCCATCGCGCCATCGGTGCCTGTCTTGGCTGTCCGGTCGTTGCGGCGGGGGGTCCGTACCGGGGCGAAGAGGGCGGCGAAATTTAATTTGTTGCAGGGCAGGGCCTGAACGGCCACTGGGGCTCAACTACAAGTACTTGTCGACATTGGCCGGAAGCTGGGTCGAGGCAACACATCGGTAGGTATGACTTCGGACGGCACATATGTACCTCACGATTGGACCAAGTCCATGAGCCGCATTCACCACAGACGGGCACACGCGTTGCGGAAGAATATGTACGTGCTGGCAAGATCATGGTTGAGCCCGTCATCATCGATGCGCTCGCCGCATAGGCCGAGACTGCTAGTCGCATGCTACGATTCTCACTAGCGGCTACCTACAACTCCAAGTGCCAAGCAACCATGTCAGCGGCCGTCCGAACTGTTGCAGGGGGACCGCGGTCTCGGAGGTACCATCGCGCATGTTTGAAGGGAAAGGGTGACTTGACGCCGGAGAGGGAATGAAATAAGGGTCTGGTCCCCGTTCCTGAACCGGTGGAGGGATGTTCGCCTCTGCCTGGCCTGCGTGCCTGCTTGCTCCCATCATGTCAAAGATGCCTTTCTCTCTCTCTGTCTCTCTCAACAGGAAATAAAAGAAATCCGGCACTAGTCCATGGCTAGTCGACCACCTGACCAGCGTTTCAATTAGGATCGAAAGAAAGCTAGCGACCAGCAGCGGGTTGGGTGGCTTGGCTGCGGATACCTCGCACACAATGAAATGGTTCCATCCCAGGTCGTGAACCTTCGTTGGCTGGCCCTGAAACGCCCCTCTTGACATGTTCGCGTGGGGGGGCACTGGGGGGTACCTCTGCTCCGTGGCTGTGGCTAAACCGCTACTCGCAGTGCTTTGTTACTGTCCAAGTCGGAGATGCTTTCAGCCCTTCACGCCTCGACGTGGAAATCCAGCGCTCGACTCTCCGTAGAATCTGCATTATTCATTGCGGTATTCGCCACGCCAGTGGTTTGCCTCAGCCTGGACGGAATTCGAAACTGGCACCTCATCACTGTCGCAGCCGAAACGTGAATCAGTCCACGGTTCATCATGAACTCGTTCGTCTCGTTTTCCGGCCACTGTATGTAAGGTACATACATTGCTTGGGGATCTGCGCTGTTCATATGTGACGTGCTGCCCGACCTGGCTCATTCGTTCAGCAATACTCCGTACATAGGTAATGTAATACTTGCATCCGTACCTTGCTGAATTCTGCAGATGGCAACTTGCCCGTTAGTCACACCGTACGTCATTTCCCTCCGAAAACGATGGATGGGCCGACAAAGGTCGCGGCCAGTCAAAGGAAGAAGAGAAAGGAACACAGGAAGGGACGCTGTTTCACAACCCGTGGGAGGATCAGGTCAGTCCGAAGGCACGGAGGGAGGGTGACTTGGGCACTTGCGCAGGAGATGGGATAAAATGCATGTACACCCTCATATAGTTGTGCGTGCAATTTACTGGCCGCGATTTGGTGCCATCTCGTACCCCTGGCAGACCCGCCAGAGCTGCCGCACCGCTCGTACCCAGTGCCGGAGCCTTCGTCTTTCGCACGGCCGCCATCACCAGGGGACAAGCTGGGATCGGCAGCAACCTGGGCGAGATTGGGGCCCCTGGTGTGGCAGATCTTATGCGTTTGAAGTGTCGTCTAGAGTGTAAGAGTCTATCCGTAACGAGACGCGAATCTCTGGGAAGTGGGCTGTCCGTTGTCCCATGCCCATCCATTACCCATCCCATGTGCCCATTCACCCATCAACCTTGCCTTCGTCCAACATGCAGAGTACTGTACGTACATACATGCCGCATACATATAACCTACCTGCATACCATCTCGTGCGTCAAGCCTCCTCCTTCGCCCTCTTTTTCTTCTTCTTCCCTCTCCTCCCCCCCCCCTCCGCCGCCGGCCACGCCCCCCAGAGAAACCGCTGAGACCATTACATATCAATCACCCAGCCGGCCACGATTGAAACATTCCTGAGCCCTTTTCCCTTCCGGCCTCTCCCTTGATTTTATCCTTTCCTTGACCTGTGGTCGAATTCCAATCCCTTCTCTTTGAAGCAGAGCTCCTCCAAGCCCGTCTCACATTTCCCGAGGCCCCAAGCGCCCAATCATCGTTGCTCTCCCACGCCCGTACGCATTCGTACAACTCGGTTCCACGGGACTGTCTCACGACCCTTCTGAAGCCGACTCTTTCTGCATTTGCGAGCCTCCTTGCGGCCGCGCTGCCTCCGCAACCGCACACCCAGCATCTTCGACCAGCGCCACCTGCAAGACAGGACCCCCGTTTCTGGCCGACCAGTCGGTGGGACAGCCAAGGGAGCCCAACGACGCCATTCCAGACATGCTACCACCCGACGAGGGGCATCGGCACCACCAGAGCCCTTATAGCCTTTCCAGCGTCCTCTCTGCTACCACGTCGACGCCTTCTCCTCAGGACGATCTTCGCCCTACCCAATCTGACGACGCTTCTTCATCTACCTCGGCCACTGGCACCCTCGACCGCGACGAAAACGACGACGAGATGCTCTCCGTTTCCAGTCTCAGCAGCAGCAGCAGTAGCAGCGTTGACAACCACCTCGCCGCCCCCAGCGGGCTGCCCCCTGCTCTTCCCGCCAAGAGCGCCCTGCGAGCTTCAAGACTGCTTGCTTCTCTTCCTCAGAAATCCGCCTCCGATCCCCAACCATTACTGCCTCACGCCGCTCCGCATCCCTTGTACCTCTCATCAGAAGAAGATGTCTCGTCATCGGCCGACGATTTCTCCGATTTCGACGAGCTAGAATCAGACAGCGAACACTCAGAGAGGACGGGGCTAGGTTGGAGGAGTCGGTCAGATACGGCTCGAATCGTAGCCGTGGTGTTCCACGGCAAGCCCAACATTGTCAACTTGTCACGAAGGTCCACCTCTCCCAGCTCCAACGGGGGGACCGACTCTGAGAATGGCATCCCATGCACCGCTACCGAACCCGCTCTCTCCCGCCCAAGATCGACCTCATCCTCATCCTCCTCCTTCACGGCGACGTCAAGGCATCCTCCGCGTTCGAGCAGCATGTTCACCGGCAGCTTGGACAAGAAGCGACCTTTCCTGTTCATCGACCCGTACGCCGTCAAATCACAACCGGAGGGCTGCGAAGCTACGAGGACGGCGACACCCAAGACGCCGACGGCCATGCTCAAGAGGACGCTGAGTTTAGTTCGAAAGCGTAGCAAGCCCGTACTGAACCCAGCGACGAGCTCGTTGACCGAGAGCCCCTGTCAGAGCTTCTCGCCCATGGAAGGCGTCGACGAGGAGTTGGAGGGCGGATACATGGAGAGGGAAGACAGGACGCCGACGCCGACCGTCTCGGACGCACTGCAGAGTGCGAGGAGGAGTTCGGTCGCGTCCAGGGGCGAAACCACGTCACCCCTGCCGCCCATGAGCACGAGGAGCCGATTTCGCGCAGGCTTCTCGCTGGGTCGGCCGCGAAGCGTCAGGACTTGACTTGAGCAACCATGATGATATTTTCCACCCGTCAACACGCGCCGGGTTTCTTGGGCTGGAGCTTCTTACTACGAGACTGATTTGATCTTACCTTCTTCATCTTCGGCATGGCATGGGTACGGGTACTACTACTGCTTGGCGTCGGACAAGGGCATCGAGATAATGAATCGGGCAGGCGTTTACGAGGTAACGGCTTTTTTGGGACGGTATGGGTGGATTACAGGCATCACCTAGGTCGATGGCCATGGATGGGCCGGCACCTGTTTTTTTGGTTTGATTTTACGGCGTGAAGGAAACAACGAGCAAGTATCGGTTGGGACGGGCGTTGTTCACGGATGGTACGGGTCACCACCTTTTATTCCCACCACCGTTGACTGGAGTTTTTAATCTTTGCGTTGCGTGGCCTCGCTCTTACAGCGGAAAGACGCGCCTTCTCCATAGCAGCAGCAGTCGAGCAAGACGACGCTGAATACAAAACGAAATTGAATCTTTACTCCCTAACCCATGGGTGGCTCCGGGCTCGACATGCAACGTCGACTGGTTACTCAAGTAGTATCACCACGTGCTACCTCGTGCTCGTCTGACAGGTCTTCTTGTCGGTGTCGAGCTGTTTTACCGAGAGGAGAATGGCTGTCGTCGAACGATGCAGGGAGAATGCACGTGGTGGCGGCCGAGATGCACAAGCAGGGATTCGCACCCCATCGGAGAGAAGACCTGTCACAATGCCATGCTTATGCGGTTGTACATACGGCCGTTGCACAGCAGTGCACAGGAGGTTTGGGATGGCGTCTCTCGTGCTGCGGGTAATCACTACATACATACATGTGTGCATTGCATTTGCATATGTACATACATACAAGTGCGTGCTGTGGTGCTGTTCACTTTCCCGGCCTGCTTCGTACGGAGTACAAGACATCCTGTATGTATGTATGTAATTAGGACTCGCCTCTAATTAGCCAGACACGGGCCAGCACACAGACGCACAATCCCTGTCGGAAACGAAACATGGGGCAGATTGTCACCATGCATCTCGAGGTAGCATTCATTCCACTGAGATCCAAGTTTCGAAACAGATGCTGCGGTGGCATTTCTTGTGGAGATTTCTTGGTTTCGCATGGCAGGCAAACAGTCAGTCAACATTGGGAGGGAAAAAGGGGGCAGAACAGCGATGCTCTATGTATGTATGTATGTACGTATGGACTAGGGGGGGATTAGCACTTGTAGGATCGCGTAGAGCAGATGGCCCTTTTCCGCGAAGGAGGAAGGAATATGTACATATGTATTGGGTTGCCGTGTGTCGAGACAGTGGTGCCGGTCAGGTCACAAAGCCATGGATGGCAAAGATCCAACATGGAAAAGAAAGGGGATAAAAACGTGGCCCAGCGCGAACCCATCAAAGGATCGTGTTGGTGGGAAAACCGAGAAAGCAAAAATAAGCGTTGGTATTGCTTTTGCCCGTTTTCTTTCTGCCGTGTCTCTCCCCACGTGGACACGTTTCTTGTCTTGGTTTTTTTTACTTTTTTCTTTTCTCTTTTGCTTTTTGCTTCTGTGTATAATATATGTATATAATCATATGTATTTGGGACTGACTGCCCGTTGGCCACGTCGTCCGAGCGTCAGCCCTAGACGTAATGATACCCTGGCGAACGCTCACGCCGCAGGCTTGGATTTTCTCTGCATATATCGAACGAACGTACGGTTGGGCCCGTGCGGTTTATGTAGGAGCATGTATGCGCTACTAGTTTTCTCATGTTAGCACCCGGAATACCCGTAAGCGGCACAATATACAGAATCGGGTCGCCGCCACAGTCTGAGCCCCACGAGCCTACTTTTCCGTTGGATAATGCAGAGAAGCCTATTGGATCCGCAGACCGATTCCTCTGCAAAGGGGCAGCATCGTTTCGTTCCTTATTAGGAAAACAATACCGTTTCTCTAACGAGTATGTCTATATTAGCAGGCTACCGCCTCGTGAACCGATGAAACGGGCCCGGGCCCTTCTCACTGATTGATCTATTACCGTACAGAAGCCGTCAGTCTTTGCTGTCAACAGGGGGGCTCTCTGATCTGTCCATGATGCCCCCCTGTCTACTGGTAATATGCGACTTCATAGGAAATGTGTGCAAGCAGCAGAATAAACATCCCCAAATCGCAGGGCTCTTATTCTTCTACTTGCATCCGGTTCACGCTGCGCGGGAAATAGGGAGAGGCATTGGATCGGCACGTGGCTTGTCCGCACACTGATCCATCGGCCCCGACGTTATCCGCAAGTTGGCAAAATTCTCCGAAGGAGCACAGCCTCCACTCGTGACTACCACATGTATGTAGATACATCACCTGCACAGGTGGTGAAGACTCTGAAAACGCGAGTATGTAGGCTGCAAGACCTACTACCATCAAATACATGTACTCCTGGTCATCTGTAACAGCCAGAACCTGAAAGTGTTGAGGCTTTAAATCCATCACTGTGAAATCTTTCATTCAAGATACCAGGTTTCTTTGCTGGCTTTTGCCTGTTCCTCCTTCAATGTTGTACGAGACCGCTGTGCTCGGAAAGGGAAAAATGAGATTTTGAAACGAAGGAAGGAAGCGCCATCGTAGTCTCCGCAGGTAGATGGATTCTGGGCTCAATCCGCGACGCTGACTTTCGTCATCACCATCACTAGCAGCAGCAGCAGCCTGCTAAAGACTAATAAAAAAACTGGCCCATGTCCAAATTTCAATCTAGTCTCGTGTGCCAGCGAACCACACTGTGAGAAAACGAAAGGATGAGAGAGGTAGCAATCAGTACAAAGCCTGACCACTACATGTAACTATACATGTAGCCAAGGTGCCTCCGTACGTGCATACATCAATGTATGATACCACACACGTATGTGGATCGGGTTACATCAAATAGCAGGCACGCAGGATGCATCGTATCCCTTACAAGGTCGAGGAGGCTACACCTCATTGTCATGGACTTCCTTTGGGTTATGAGCATCACAAGCGCGTCACGGCAAGTCTCTGACGCAGCTGGCGTATGGGGTCTGGTGAGGGAAGCATCAGCCTTTCCTCACCCGAGGTGCAGAAAACAACTGCTTTCAACCATGCATCCTCCTCGGGTCCCATCTTGTTACGCTAGGCAGACACCTTGCAAGACACATGCTTGCACCTGTGCTGCTGGACACTCCAAGGGGCCAAGTACATGTATCAAGACCAGGAATCCATGAAGTTAAGCCCTATGGATGGCGCCAGACACA
>JADHZA010000464.1:0-17036 GCA_018831705.1 Torrubiellomyces zombiae | reverse complement strand
GCTCCTGACGCGCGCATGTCCTCAGAGCGAAACATCACCTCTGGACAATTTCATGAAATCCTACCTGCACGGTGAAGACGCGCAAGTATTCGTGCGCGGCAAAGCCACGCAAGCACCAGACATCCCGGATTGGGTTGTCAACTTTCTCAAGACAACCACTGTGCCCTTCAAATTTCCGGGACGCTCTCTCGACTCCCTCATTCGAAACCTCACCCTAACCGACGTCGACTTCAAATTACCCAGCCCGTTTGCCGAGCCTGGCGCTCCCAACGGCAAGCCGCGCGTGTCCGGAACCGTGCAAGTGCTGGTCGCAATCCCGGCAGATCTCAACATTGACATAAAGGTCAACGACCTAAGGGCCGTTGGTAATGTCACGTACAATGACCAACGTTTTGGAAAGCTTAGAGTGCAAGAGTGGCAAAAGGCCAGCTCGAGTATCATATCGGGCGAGGAGGAGGATTTGCTCGACATTCACGCTCGAATCGAAGATAGTCCGATCGACATCACCAACGGCAACGTATTTACCGATTTGGTTCAGGATCTCCTCTTCGGAGACGGCGATGTCATGCTCGGTGTTCAGGCTCTCGTCGATGTCAAGGTTGTGACGGTGCTAGGAGAGCTCATTGTGAAGCAAGTCCCTGCAAAGGGTCGCATACCTGTGAAAGGTCCATCTGGATAGTTTACATATGTCGCACAAATACAATGTCTTGTTTCGTGAACAGGGGAAAACTTCTTACATTTAGGCATCTTTTGCACTGAAGGCTGTAAAGTGTATAAGGAACACCGTAAAGTAAGAGCCTAGCCTAGCCTCACACCCGCTTCTCTTCTCTTCTTCAACTGTTGCGCTGTTGCGGCGCTCATGCCGCCCCCTTGGTTCGCGTCGAACAAGCTCTGCGCTTCCCTCCTCTTCTCATCGTCAACCTTCTTCAGCCTCTTCTCCGTCTTACCCTTGCCGCTGCCCTTGCCGTGGAATTGGTGGCTCATATTCTTGAAGGCCTCTTTTGGAGCCTGCTTCCTCCCGTCTGCATCCCTATACACCAGCTCCACATTGGGCCTGTAGTTTTCCGCGTACAGTTCCGCCAGACGTCGGGACTGCTGCTGGTCGCGGTACGTGTTCTGCTGACGTGCCCAATCCTCGCGCTCGCGGACCGACATGCGATCCAGCCGGCCGGTGGCACGATCCCGTTCGCGTTGCTGTCGTGTCTGGTTGTCGAGTTCAGCTTCGAGAAGACGCTTCTTGGCGAGGAATTCTTGGCGGTTGCGAAAGTTGGCCAACTCGTCATCGCCACCTGCGTCGTCAATGAGACCTCTTTCTCGAAGCAATGAGAGCGTCGCGCCCATTCCGTCACCAACGACCTTTTCTTCCTCCGCGCCCGTTGTGTCTGCTGCTGGAGGCTGCGGTGACTGTTCCCTCGCCTCTCTGTGGTCCTGTTCATCCGTGCTGCCGTCCATGGGATGGTCCTTGGCCAACTCTGGACTTCTAGTTTGGTTCCTGGGTTGTCTCGGCTTCCGCTCTTCCTCTACACCACGCTTATCTAGCGAAGCAACAAATTCTGAAATTTCGCCAATCACAAGCCCACCCTCCTGGGCTCCCTCGTCTGCGCCTTCTGACTCGTCTTGTTGCTCTCTTAGTTGTTTCGCAATGTCATTGGGACGCGTCCTTTTCCGATTCTTGAGCGCGTTTATTCTTTGTATTGTCAGAGAACTTTGAAGGTCTTCATCATCAACGAAGACATCCGGTTCAATTTTCCTCTTCTTGTTCGGAGCCGTCTGGGTGTCCACATCCATGGCGTTTTCGTCAGTCGGGACGGATTCTAATGGGAAAACATCATCCTCTTCGTATTGCTTCTGCCGTGTCATCTTTGACTTCTTCTTCTTCGGTTTTTTAATTTTGATCTCCGAGGGCGCTAGATAGTCGGACGAGAGTGGCGTATTGCCTACAGTCAGGCAGTTAGCACGCGGTGATCGTTTCTTTTGACAAAGAAACGATAAACTCACCAACGATGTCGTCCAGGTTGACCATGTCTTTCTTCACCTTCTGCACTGGCTCGTTCAATATGTCTGAAAGCTCAGCAATGGTGCCGCTACTGTCCAGTGTGAACGTCTTGCCCTTCTTCCCGTATATTTCGTCGTCATATTGCGCCAGGATGCCATTGTTGTTCTCCGCATCGTCGTTCGGATTGTACCCTGGCCGTTTCTTCTTCAAATCCAGTCTTTCGTCGAGCTTCTGTTGCTCTCTCATGTTCATATTCTCCAGCTCGTCACCCTCGGCCTCGTTCTCATCAATAGTGGCATCCTTCAGCGTCAGAACCTGATCTTCCCCACCTAGAAACTCGGAAGAATCATGCGCAACCTTGATACCAGCGAGGTCCTTTGAGGTATACTGCAGGGCAGCCACGGCCTCTGCTTCCGCAGCTGCCAGTTGCTCTTCGAGCTTCCGTGCCTTCTCGACTTTCTTCTGTCTCTTCTTCTGCCCCATCAGCCAAGATTTTGCGTCGAGATCGCCATTCTTGCCATCTGCTTCTCCGAGACCTTGGCCTTCGAGCGCTGCGAACCGTTGAGCATGCTCGCGAGCTTTCCGCACGGCGGCTGACTTGGCCTCGCGTCGCTTCTTGGCCTCCTCTGCTTCCTGAAGCTGCTTGTAATTGTCGTATGCCTGTGCTTGCCGACTTTCGAGAGTGCTTGGTGCTTCTTCCTCTTCTTCGCCTTCGGATGCGGATCTTGAATCATTGGGCTTCGGTAGGGATGCGCTGCTTCCGCCGGGGACAGGCAGGGGTTTCATGCCCAGGGACAAACGGATCCGGTTCGTCTCTTCTATCGTCGCGGCGTCCATTTTGTCCCTCGGCTCTTCAGCAAAGAATTTGATAGAAAGATGAGGTGGTGCGACTCGTGCGCCGGTGCAGGTCTCAAAATATTGTTGCATGTCCAGGGAAGACGGTCCGTCACTCGCCCATCACGTGGGCCTGCCCCACACGTACCGATTCTCCATGAAAAGTCCCGAAATTTCTTTGGCTCTTCTTTCTTCTTTCTTTTCTATCAAAAAAACCACGGATCTGTGCCCAGCGGTCCCTTGCTTCACCGAAGTCCAAGGTTGACTTCTGCGCAGCTCGATAACAGCATGGAGCCATCAACTTGTTATGGTGTCAATCATCCTATCGACAGGTCCCAGAACAATCTGGCCTTGATCTGCCTGGTCTGGTTCCTCGTATCGCAAGATGTGAGGTCCAGACTATGGTAGCTTTCGCGCCGGAGACGTCATATTCCAAGCCTCTTTTCTGAGACCGTCGGTCTCTGAAGTTGGGGAAAACCATGACGCGGCACATTTCTCTGCTTCGGTGCTTATGAATTCCACCATGTCTTTGCCTGTGTGCAATGCCCTTGTTTGACCATCAAGACATCCAATGGATCTGATAAAAATGTATATAACCGAACCTGGAGCAACTGTCTGACACTTCTGGTGCCCATACCACAAAGGCACTCTGCATCGAAAGAATACGTTGAAAACCAAGTTGAAACGCCAGATTGCCTCGACAAGACGGTCCCTGCATCGAGAATCCTAAAGTTCAGGCCATAAACCACCGCTCTTGCCCCCTGTTTCCAACCCATCTACACTTCAATCCCATGAAACTGGTTCCTTGCTGCCCTTCTTTTCACCTATCTAGAACAGGATCATTGCGTCCGCCTCCTTCTATGCAAACTCATCATCGTCCTCTTGAATATCGTTCTTGACTCGCACCAAGATAGTCGCTTTCCAGTTGTCTAGCTTGCTCACCTGATCGTACTGGTACAGCCTATCCGAGAATTGTTCCTGGCTCTTCGCCTCGACCGCATCGCACAAGTCTGCCAAGAGCTTGTGTTCTCGCTGCGTGGCAAAGCTCGGGTCCATGTCGCGATATCTCTCGAGGGCCCGTTGCGCGGCGACCAAGTCCCTGCTGGCGAGATGGCATATGCCTGCGCGGAGGAAGTAGTCCTTTACGCTGTACTTCATGAGGTTGTTGCTGATGGATTGCGCGGCGACCTTTTCAAAATGCTCGATGGCCTTGTAGTAATCCTTATCAATGGCGGCGACATCGGCAACTTTGAGCCAGAGCTTATTGGCGAGCCTGCGGAGATGACGGTCAGTCTGGCGGAGGATTCTCTTTCGACAAAGTAGAAGAAGTGTACTCACGCAGTCGCATTGTCGCCTTCGTACCATGTTGCAGCCTCTTCGTAGCACTCAAGTGCAGCTTTGGTATCCTTGAGCTCCTCGTACACCTCGCCCATGCTCTCCTTGTGTGACGCTGCCCTGCGGAAGTTGCCCTTGGAACAGTATCGATCGACGGCCAAGCCGAGACATTTCACGGCAGCTTTGGGGTCGTCTTTGCGGTACGCCTTGAAAGCGTCGACGTGGCTGTTAGCGGCATCGTCTGGTTCGTTGAGGTGTTTGGTCTGGATCTCTGCAAGCCTTTCGAAGGTTTTCCCGGCTTCAATGCCTATTTTGACAAACGACCATGGTTAGCCATTTTGACCCTTGCTTCTGGGTCTATGGTACGCTTATTCGCGGAAACGTCACCATCGTGCATGGGTGACGTACCTTGCCTCTGCATCTTGAATGCGTTGGCTGCTTGGCCGAACAGGTCCGCGGCATTCTGGTACTTTTCCTCCCGGCCCCCAAAGAAGCTGAATCCTTTGCCAGCACCCGAAAGCGCCCTCTCTGCCTATATTATCGCACGACGTCAGGATACATTCTGGCGAGTAGAGGGTGGACGACGGAGTCGTGGAGGGGCTGACCTGTTGGAGCAGGGCTCGAGGATCTTGCGCCATGACGAATATCTTGCGGCCGAGACAAGGGTGAGAGCCTTTATTGAATGCGCTTAGCAGCAACGATATGTGGGCGGTACCGGTTGAGAAAGAATAGGACGAGGTCGTGAGGAGGTCGAACTGTCGAGGATAGGTGATCTTGAGTCTCTGCTGAGTGAGTACTAGTGTGAAGGCGAACATCAAGGAGCTTATGACGCTGGCTCCCCCGCCATATCAGCCACGTACGCTTCTTGTTTGCTCCGCCTGTGGTGGCGGAACCAGTCAGTGCCCAACACGCCGTAGCACGCTAAGACGGGCGGTATCAAGCTACAGTACGGCAGCACTATGTACTGAACGTCATTCCTCGGCAAGAATCTTCCAGCAATCCGGCACAGGCTTAACGGCCGAAACAAATAATCAACTGGATCTTATCATCGTAATGAGTCGACTTTATACTGTCATCCGATGTCTCTCTGCACACCCTGCCGCATGGCCCTTCGCCGAGCCCGTCATGGTCCGCTTTCCTTGCCGCGTCACATCTCCTCCAAAACGCCGTCACCGCACGATATGCTCGCCCAGCCAACCTGGTCCGTCAAGTCGCTTCGCTCTTCATCACCATCGTCTGCGGACATCACACCAGCCCGTCTCCACCATCTACTACGCCTTGCTGCCCTCCCACTCCCTTGCAGTTCTGCCTCGGAGACGGCAATGCTGGAAACGCTCCACGGCCAGCTTGACTTCGTGCGCGCCGTGCAACGTGTCGACACAACTGGTGTAGAGCCACTGCGCGCGATCCGAGATGAGACGGCAGAGGGTCTGCGGGAGACTACAGTGGGCTTGGACGACGTGAGGGACTTGCTTGACAAAGAGGTGCGAGTTGGATATCATCGTCGGCCGAAGAGGGTGAGGGAGAAGGTGGAGAGTAAGGAAGAAAACTGGAATGCCTTGGGAATGGCTTCAAAGACGGCGGGCAAGTTTTTCGTGGTGGAGAGCAAGCGGGCGCAAGCGGACAAGCTATCAGAGTCATGAAAGTGGAAGTAGGAGGCCGTCATTTGCGTGCGTCGAATCCTCCAAGCATAGAGCATAGAGCATAGAGCATTTGCAGATACCCAATTCGTTGTTTGCTCAAGTTCAAGGAGCGTGAGACGGTCACTCAGATTCACCTAAACGCCCGGATATAGAATAAAAAAAAGGCTTGAGAATATCATGAAGTTTAAAAATTCGTCTCGCCATAATTCGTCGCGTAGCCTGTGAAACGCCCAATCTATCAAACCATCCGGCGAAAAAAAACCAAGTCTTGACTGCAGCAACCTAATGTAATCCATTCCAAGACACCCGATGATCACTACTAACGCCGGATCTCCCCTTCATTCGGCCCCTTCGCCCTGTTCTTGGGCACCTTCTCATACGCATTCGGACTCGGCGCACGTTCCTGATTCTGTCTGCGCCTCGTTGCCTTCCCCTTTGCTCGTCGACAAGAATGTCCACACGCGGGCGTCTTTTCGGAGCCTTGAGCCCCATCGCCATCCGCTCTCGCACCGGAATCTGAATCTGAATCTGAAGACGAACTCGACGAGTCGGATGATGACTCGTCCACGGCTTTGGGTTTATGATATATGCAGCATACTAATCAGAGCGAGGGACGAGCCCATGTGTCAGCATAGAGACCTCGGTTTGAGTTTGCGATGACACGAGACTGATGAAATGGGACGCAGTTTGAACGGTCTTGGCAGGGAATTATGTGGTCGGGCACGTCGTACCTTTGGAGCTCTTTCGTCCCAGTCCCTCGTTATCCACCACATCATCGGCCCATTGAACCGTCCTCGAGCGACGAGCCGCCGGTTCATGCGCGCCTCGCAGACGCAATATCCTAGATGCCGATGTTCGAGGTCCGCTTTGCTCCGGTGACCGCGCTGTCGTTGTTGTCGTTGTTGTGGCAGACGAGCTACCCACGGCTCGCGATTGCCTGGATTCCGGCATGTCGAGACAGGAACCGCGAGCGTTGGGTGTGGGAGGTTTGGGAAAGAGTCAAGATGTTTGGATGCCAGAAACAAGACAATGAAGATTCGCCTTGCCCTCTGGATCTATCCGACACGCGTGTAGGTCTTGGAGTTTGGAAAGAGGAGTCGAGTCGAGTTCGAGTCGAGTTGAGGCTTGCTTAGGTGAGGGTTGGATTCGGAATCGTCCTGAAGGCTCCGAAAAGAGATGAGGGGCGGGGAGTACGCACCGGGCCTCGACGTCATCTGGCGACTACCTGTAAATTGCAATAGACGCTAAGCGCCTATTAGAAACACACATACAAGTACAGTCATGTACGTGTGCTGGGTAATCAACCTCACATGCCTGATATATATTGGAGGAGGAAGTATTTTTATTATTTATGTGAAACTGGGACAGAGTTGTTCTCCTCTATACATATTGTACATTTCATGCTCCGCTTTCATCACGGTGCCGTCTCTTATCCTTCTTCTTCTGCCCTTTCATGCTCCTCCGTGGCCGGCTCTTCATGTGAGACGCCAACACCCGCGGCTTGTTATTCAACCATCCATTGATCGGCCGTCGCGAACCTACGAATCGTCCTTCAGGCGTGTACACATCCACGGCCGGCCACTCTGGCTCTGGGGGCCGCTCGATCGATGCAGCTGCAGGCGATGTCGTGCTGTCCCTTCTTGATCTGAAGATTTCGTCGAAGGGGTCATCGGGCTGCAGCGGAAATTCTCCTCGCTCATCATCTTCTTCAAGGATCCTGATCTGTTGCTCTGCCTTCTGCACATCTTGTTGCATCCTCAACCAGCGCTCAAATTCCCTCGCTCGCACTTGAGCAACCAACTCTACGTAGCCCACGCCCTCGATGAGAAGGTCGACTGATAGCACGCGAAAGGGAAGTCGCTCAACCTGTAGACCGATAGCGTTCTTTCTCGTCAGGGGCCCAGCCCTTGCCTTTGTAACATCATACCGCAGTTTGAACGTGCCCGCCAACTTCATCTTGTTCCCCATCCCGGGGAGTGTGATATTGTCCAGGCTTGGAGACTCTCTGCTTTGTTCCTGAAATTCGATGGCTTTCTCTGTGCTTGTGAGATGCTCGCCAAGCGGTGTGAAATTGTACACGAGGAAAGTTGTGTCTGGCGATCGAGGCGTGATTCGGATCAAGCCTCCGCCGAGCAGAAGCGATTTGCCCTTCTTTGCTGAAATCTGCTCGGGGACCATTCGCTTTCTCATAATTAAAGATTTCCGGTTCTCGTCTCGCACGAAAAGCTCCAAATCGCTTCGCGCAAGACCAGGAAGATCGATGAGCTCCCCTCGCCCGTTGCCAAATGGTACACGAATTGGAGATGCCGTCGTGCCTGGCAGAGATGAGACCACGGGCATTGCCGGGTAATTCGTCTCCAGCTGAGGTGGTGGAAGAAGTTCGCCAACATCTAGATCTTGCCATGACTCTTCCGAAGAAGCCTCCGCACCAGAAAAACGCTGTGGAGGTGCAGGCATGGTAGCGGACTGAGCTTTGCTGTCCTCACCCATTCTTCCTTTGGGATAGATAGCCTCAAAAAGCTGACTCTTGCCTACGTTGACCTTACCGACCATCCAGCCAGCACCTCCTCGGTTCCAGACATCCTCCTTCACGTCTTTGGTCCACCATCCCCTTCTGGCGCTGACGCACTTGACATTGCCCAGTCGGACTCGGCTGCCCAGTCTTCCCAGAGCATCTCGTAGTACTTCTCGAAGGTAGGGCATCATGGCGTCCACCAGCTCTTTCGTCGGAGCCAATAGATCGCTCCTCGTAATGATGAAGCTCATCTCCGTCTTGCGATCCCTTTGATATTTGCCCTCGCCTGATCGACGGTTTCGAGTTCGCAAAGGGATATCGCCTAGTAGCACATTCAGGCGTGGTATAAGAGACATGGGGAAGTCGGCGGCGTCGATAACATGGTATATATGGTTGTACTTGTGAGACGACTCCTCTATTGTCTCGCGCAAGGACTCGACCGTGGGGTGGAACATGGACAGCTTTGCGGTGTCGCTGGTGGTGCTGTAGTGCAGCAAGTCGTGACACCTGTTACAGACGGGAGGGTTCTCGAGGGCAAGAGCTACGAGCGTCAGCTTGGTTATGTACCACAAGCACAGGGTCACGATTGACATGCGCACTGGAATCAGCGTCACCGCCGTTATGGACGAAAGCGTTGGGGTTCAAGCCAATCTCCTGGAGCCTGCTTTTGTCGAGGGACTTGAGTGCGCTGTCAACAAGTTCATTCTCTTGCACATCTTCAGTCCTGAGCTCATGCCTCCGGGGATGCATCCATAGCTTCACTCTTCTGCTGTTGATATCGAAATAGCCCAGTGCTTGGGCATCATCCGTCTGCGTAAAAGCTCCACATCCGCTACAAGTCACCGGGAGGTCGCGAGCCGATTCCGAGGCCAATTCTGCATGCTCCTGTGGTATAGAGCGTACAGAGTCCGAAGCAGCCTCAGTGTGATGCTGCGCAAGCCTTCGAAAAGAAGATGGACCATAGGCAGCGCTCCTCGGCGAGCTATTGGGATTGAACAGGCCTATGGCTGGATATAGATAGACCGGGATACCTGGAAAAGGCGCCGTTTCGCCAATCCTGAGAACTCGACTGAGCCATCGTGCGGTAAGCACTCTGTGCATGGCTATCGAGGTCGACGGGCATCAATGTCTCGATTTGTTGCTGAAGAAGGGGGTTCAATGATGCTTCCGAGACTTTTTTTTTTTTTGGGAGACGGAAAGACGTGGTTTAAGCAACGTCATATTAGCACGGGTCAGCGACAGATTGCCGTGCCGGTGTCACAAAGGCCTTAGGATTATCCGGTCCGCAATGAGCAGGGGTCTTTGCGATTTTCTAGGCCGCCGAGACCTATTACTTGTACCATCAGCAAACCGACGACAGTGACCTGTAATGCAATCTAAGATTCTAGTCCACATCGGTCTGCGTCTTTCAAGATGCGGTCGTTAGGAGAGAGATGGAATCTCTTAAGAAGAGTAAGACTCATCCTACCGCAGGTATACACTTCTTGTTACTGACCAATGGCGCAGAGGGTAAATTAGTCTCCCCTACTCCATATTCGTTCCCTACCTTCGCATTGCGATCTGTGCTCACGCGAAGCTCTTCCTCGTTCAGCTGATCAACTTACGATGCGGCCCTGGTGCGGCCAGACTCCCCTCAGAGGTCACGAGAATACACATGGACTTTGCCACAAGAATGCAAGACGGCCATATGGGTGCCAGGTCCGTTACCGACTTCTTTTCCGTAACCGACTATCGGGTCCCAGTCTCAGGCTGACCACGCCCGCCGTGAAGAAAATTCTGGCGTGAATATCTCCCTAGGCTCAAATATCACAATCCTTCTATCCCGATGATTGTCAACCGCCACGACCAGAACCAGCTTCCGCCCATAATGACTATCTACCTTCGCAAGCCCGATGCCGGCCCTGCTTCCTCGACAGACCCCCCGATCACTCAACCTGCCTCCTCCCGCAACAATCTGTCCAAAGCGCAAGCTCCCGCGCATGATGAGCGCATCATTCACATCGATATGAAAAACAAGCACTCAACCGATATACTGGAATACTTTATGACTGAGACTCGCTCACAACCGCTGCAGGCGTCTGCTGAAGACATTGCCGAGATGCAGAGCCTCGAGACGCTTAGGAAGGAGGGTAATGTGGATCGTGAACGAATGCGACAGCTGAGGGCAGAGAAGAAGAAGGAGGAAGAGATGCTGAAGAGAGCTAGAGCTGCAGGCGGAGTGGCGGAAGAAGAGGCAGCCTAAACGTCACATCTTGTACATTACCCCAGCTCAGCCGAGTCGCTGTGACACTGAATGTGTCTTGCTTTGCATATCAAGCAATGCTACAGCCGGAAGCGGCTCTTCACTTATTCAGACTTTCAAGACATATGGTTGACAACCCAAACTCGCACGCAGCCCAGTTGATGCTGGTCTGAGGGCGTTCCCTATTTTCGAGCATCATCTGACACCGATCCACACTACGAAAGACGCTTTCGATTGAATCCTGATCTGTCTCGCAACGACAGGCCACGCTTGCCCTCATTATTGTAATTTCCATCACTTTAGACCAAAACCTTCGCTCTCGTGTACAGCTCTCCACAACATCACCGCAAGCTGTTCCTTAGTCTCGTACCGCCACAGAGATAGAAGGTTGAAGCATGTCCTCGCAATTGGGTATCGACCACAATAGTCTCCAAGGCAGGATATCTTGATCGGTAGCGTGGCAGCTCCCGTCGCCGGTATCCTGTCACTTCCCGTGACGAACGAGAGCAGTTTCCGCTGGTCAGTAGGGCTTGCTTCTTGGAACGTCTCCCAAAACCAGCGGACCACCGGGTCGCTATCGTCAGGCCGATGGGTTCCCCAGTTGTCGTACTCCGCGACAGCCCGTAGAGAGTCGATATCAAGCTGGTCATCCGAACCGCGAACCAGCTGTTCAATCTCTTCAGGTCGAAACAGCGAGAAAGCGTTGCCTCCGCAGACTGTGTAGAAGCCTCTCTTGAAAGGTTCGAATTGCCTCTTCACTGCTGTGTCCAGAACGAACCGAATGTAGAGATCGACGTACTCTCGACGATTACTGTTGGTCACAGGTTTCCGCTCTCCGCCGTGACAAAGCGGAACTTGACTGACAGAACCATATCTTTCAGTTTGAATGACGAAATTTAAGGAGAAAACTTCGTCTACATCGCCGTCATAATGGAGCAACTGTTGCAGCCCTCTTGCGAGTCGCGGCCTATACTCAGCAAGTTCGTCCAGGGTATATTTCATGACGGGCCGCGGATGCGACGAATGTCCTAAGCCATAGGTAGGAGCAGATGCCAGCAGTTTGCGGAAAGCGAATGGTGGTAACGCAACATCAAGAATTGTGGAGTTGTATATTGCGAGGCCCAGTACGACTCCGATGAGGAAAAATTGATCCGAAGTCTCGAAAGAGTTTGGGTTGAAGTAACAGTATTGGGAATCCTCATCGTACGTAAACATGCCTGGCACGCCTTTAGCTTCAGACACGAAATGGATCAAGGGCTGCTACTCACCATGGTCAGGGTTGAAGACCTCCCGCGTGAGGAGCAGAAACCATTCTTTGCGCAAACCTCCCCCGTCGATGCCTTCCTCGCCGCTGAACGAGATGCGAAGCCCTTTCTTTATGTCCTCACCTCCGCTGCCGATGACTTCACTCACTGCTTTCAGACTATCTTCAACCAGGCAGTCTCGACGGACATCGAGAGTGAGGTACTGCTTCACGTTTCTGTTCGACATGATGCTATCGAGAAAGGCATCGCGAGCCTTTTTTTCCATCTGCCTTCGAGCATCGTACTCGAGTATTCGTGTTTTGGCCCAAATGCTTAGAAGGAAAGGATACTGGCAGAAAGAATATTTCGTTCTCCTTGACTCCCACGACTCAAAATCGCAAACCAAGTCGGTGTAGTCCAACATGGAATTGTAGAAGTCGCTGATCGGCACCAAGTGACCAGGAGAGTGGCGGCCGTCACGGCTCAGCCAACAAGGATCTGGACTGGAATCTGTTGAGCCTTCCTTTTGCCTCATCCCTAAAGTATTCGCGGCGAAAAGGAGTGCAAGTACACGGGAGGCAGCTTTGATTTGCCAATCTTCAGTATACGCGATCTTCATGTTCGGGCCTTTCTTTTTCTTGGAGGAGCCGAAGCCACCGATCTCGTCATGAAGATAGGCAGCGCCCCCGGATCTGCCAAGTCGCAGTTCCGGTATCAGATCTGCCGTTACGTCGACCTCAGCTTGCAAAGTCTTGTCAATCTGCCGCAAAAGCCGGTAGCTCAAGAAACCAGACAATATGTCTTTGATTCTGACGAAGCGACTGAGGTGATAGTGTGCGAACCAATTCGTCAGCTGGTTGTGACACTCGATAGGCGCATTTGACATGAGCCCAATGATGCGTTTGATGATTCCCGAGTGTTGCCCCGATAAAAGCCCTGATCTAGGCAAAAGTCTGTCTTTTGATCGAGGTGATTTGGGCGCAGAGGTACCGAGAAGTACAGGCTGCATGAACCCCTGAAAGTCTTTTGCATCGGCATGTAATAAGGGATTCTCCAGCATGATCAGGAGAAAGCGAAGATCGGAAGGTTCGGCTAAGGGCTGGCCGGGACGTTTCAGGAGCAGCTCAGAAGCCTTGAGAAGAACCCTCTGAGTATGAGCTTGCCCTTGTAATAGATCTCGCTCGATTGCCTGAAGATCCCCCTCGGTTGGCTGCTCGAATCGCGGGTCCTGCGAGATGAGCTCATATGTTTCGAGCCATCCTCGCGCTGCGTTTGTGACCAGTGAGTACCAGGAGGCGAGTTCCGTCCAGTTGATGCATGGGGACTTGGTCATGCTTGCTTGTCTACAAGCTTGAAGATGACCTTGATCCTGTGACGCACTCGTCGTGACTTTTTCAGCTCGGCCACCTGCCCACCAGGAGCCATTCTCCGCAACATCACCCAATAGAAGCATTTTAGGGTCCAGCTCATTGACGAGGTCTTTATTGCTCGTGGCATCCAGCACCGGTCCAACCGGAGTCGTATTGGCTCGTTGTTCACGCGAGGGAACTGGCTTACGCCGAATTGCGTTAGTCTTTTGTTGAACAGGCTGCCGATGTATGCTAAATGAAGAGGTGACGCAACTCCATGAACGAAAGGCGTTGGTGATATAATCTTCCAGCATCTTGAAAATCCTTTTGGGTGAGTCTATCGTGTCCTTCAGGTCGTGTTCGCGTCGCATGCGGGCCGTCCTATCTTGCGGGATTGGTGGTGGTGGTCGCTCTGGATACGATGTCGAGTATGACCTCGATCTCGCAAGTTCCGCTCGGAGCGGGTTGGGATCCAATGTCGGTTCTCCATAGTAGCTGTATTTCGTCTCGCGATTGTTCCGCCATACCTCGTATGAAGGGGTCATCCCACCAATGCTGGAACTTTCGGGAACCAAGAAGTCTACATCCTTGGCCTGCTTCCCGTTCCCTTCAGACTCCACCTTTTGCTCGCTTGTTAGGTTTCTTGCCAGAGGGGGCATTCTCGCCAAAAGTTTATCTGCAAGGTAAGTATGTATGCATTTCTTCACGATCCTCTGTGACTCCTCGATTGATACGGCCTGGTCTGAGCCTCGAGTAAGCGTGCGATGCCCCACCAGATTCGCCTACGAAGAACACATACCGAGTGAAGAACCAGCCGACGCACGCCGTCGGCCGGTGCGCATCGTTTGCCTTTCGCCTTCATCGGGTATCAAGTCATTGACGGTGGCGCATATTGCACACTTGAAAACGTTGAGTTCCTTGGGCCATCTAACCAGTGAGGCGCAGGTCATACAATGACCTGCTGTGAAGTCTTTGCTCCCTAATGGGCCGGGCCTTGTACTTTGCTGATTAACGATTGCTCGTGGAGCATGGACGTCTTCCTCTGCACGAAGGTTCGCGGCGACCTCGCCCCCAGAATCTTTCCTTTTCTTTTTGGCATTGAACAGGGACGGGAACGGATTGCTCATGGAGCGGACGTGGCTACGGGGTCGGTAGCTCGACCCAGACTGTCGAGGATCAGATTCTGATGAGCTCGTCTCAACATGTGCCTGCGTGTCGTTCGAGATGTCAAGATTGGCGAGCAGCGTCGGTGGTGTGTTGAGCGATGTCGTGTGGATGTGAGTGATTAGATCGCGGCGGGAGTGTCGAGCTGGGGCGCGAGAGGAAGTCATGGCTGTAGGTCGAGCATCAAGCGAACTGCTCGTTCTAGCAAGAGCACCTGGCACTGCATCTGAACAAGTAGATAGGTCGCCGCAGCCAATGGCGGTACGTTCCAGCGGGCGAAGGGAGCGACGACGCAAGGTCGGCTTGATGGTCAGGTGCGAGGACGCAGCTGCTGAGTGCCTAAACTGATGGTGCCCGACGTCCGCGATTACTTGAACTAAGAAGCCGCCGAGCGCCAGACAAAACCATTGGAAGGAGTCACCGCTTCGAGCCGACCCTGTCTAGGAAATATTGAGAGTCTCGCGTCCAATTCCCGTTGGCGATGCAGCTGATGAACAGCCGGATGCCAAAAGAGATGGCCAGCCCGAGAGTTTGGCGCTCAGTGGTCCGGGCCACGTTCTCTCTGTCTCTCTGTCGCTCTCTCACTGCGAAATTGACCTCGGTCGCTGCGGCAATGTCGGTTGTCAATTGTTGGAAGATTAGAGTAGCTCGTTCAACGTAGAGCCGTCAGATTCCGATCCCTTCTTCGCAAAGACAAGCTTGCATCGTTCCATGAGGGTGTGACGTGGAGCTCCAGGGGCAGCGCACAGGGTAGGATACTGCCACCTGCTATGTAATTACATATAGTACAACCCTGGTGCCTGACACCGCTGGCACCTCCCCGGTAGACACTCCCAGACCCACTGAGGCTGCGCTAAACCCCGCAAAACATCAGTGACGTCCAACAAGCTCGGTATGGAAGTTTCGAAGCAGTTGTCACCCTCTATTACCATAGACTGCGATGTCTGGGGCTATTGGCCGGGAGTGGGTTATATCCAATCTCGTTGCCAATACTCTTTCAAGATTCTGGATGCGACTGCTTGTTGCATGGTCCACGTCACATGGGTCAACTTCATTACAAATATTACTAGTAGTCGCCAAGCGGCCGACATGCGTGTGTCGTCAACAAATGTTGCTACTATGGGAGTACCTTAACCGTAGCTATGAGAAGAAGTCCATGTAATAAATGGCATGCTGAGCATTCACGCACAATTTTGAAGACATCGAAATTGCAATTTCACTCTTCATCATTGTTTTAGGTTGCGTGGAAGTACGAATCATGTCCATCAATAACGTGAGCACACACTTGTTCCGTGGAGGCACAACGAGCGCCCCTTGACGAGACAAGTTCTCTTTTCCCAGATCATCCATCCGCAAATGTGGACTAGTCAAACACGATGGCAGCTTTGATGGCACTCTTGTCCTTGATGCTTTCAAGAGCCTTGCCAAAGTCTTCGAGCTTGAAGGTCTTGTTGACGATGCCCTTGGTCTTAACTTTGCCCGAGTCCAGGTAGTCGATGGTAGCAGCTGCATTGTAGCCATTAGCGTTTGCTCCTGTGGATGGCGAAGAGTGGAAACTTACGAAACATATAAGTCTCGGAGAATGAGCCGATGATGGTGATTTCATCACCGAAAATCTTAGCCGGTGGCCACGAGACCCTTGCGGAATTGGCGTACACCCTGGAAGAATGATCAGCCCCAAGCCCCGGCACCTCGCCATCATGTTTGTCAACGACGGCAGTCAACTCACCCGTATACCACGAGGGTGCCACCACGTCGAACGTAGTTGATGGCATCCTCGAGGATCTTAACTGAGCCAGTGGCCTCGACGACTATCGGTTGTCAGTGCCGATTGACAATATCAGAGTTTGCATCTGTCAAGCATACCAATATCGAAGCCATATGGGTTGTCCTTCTTGAGCTTGGCAAATTGCTCATCAGGATTCTCACGCGACAGCTCAATGTACGTGTCAGCGGCATCGAGACTCTTGGCCAAGTTCATCTTGAGGCCCGCGGGAGCAGCAATGGTGACTTGGCAACCACCATTCTGGCGGAGGAGTTGCGCAAGCATCTTCAGCGTCGCAATTATAGTATTAGCAAATGGATCACAACTCAAGTGATACACTATTCAGAGCTTGTGGGAGAATAGTAACGTACCAGACCCGTGGGGCCTGCGCCGAACATGAGAACGTGAGAGCCGAGTTTGGGGCGAATCTTTTCCAAGCCGTGGCAAGCACAAGAGGCAGGTTCTAGCAGCGTGGCATCAACCCAGTTGAGATTGTGAATCTTGAAGACCTTTCCAGCAGGGTATGCGCAGTACTCGGCGAAGCCACCGTTCATGGTAACACCATGGGCATTGAACTGCAAGCATAGCAGGTTAGCAGTGGACAGCGAGCCCACGACAGGCTGTGGTTTCGTGATTTGAACGAACGTTCTCGCATAGCAAAAGCTGGCCACGGCGACAGTAGAAGCACTCATTGCAGAGCTCGCTGTTGTCGGCAGCAACACGGTCACCAATCTCAAAACCTTTGACGTTCTAGAAAGTAGCGTCAGCAAGGCTGTGGCATTCCCTCGGCTGCGCGCGCTCGCACGAGCTTCGCTTACCTTACCAACCGCGGCAATGACGCCAACGGTCTCGTGACCGGGAATCAAGGGGAACTTGGCGATGAATTCACCTTCGTGGATGTGCTACTCAGGAGGTCAACATCACGGGCTCGTTCCCCCGACAATGGTGG
>JADHZA010000463.1:0-17056 GCA_018831705.1 Torrubiellomyces zombiae | reverse complement strand
CAGTTTCTCTTCCAAGATTTCCCAACTACGCGCTACACGCACCACCTGGCACAACATGGCATCATGAACAACAGTCAGACGCTTAGACCGAGAGGTCACGTCTTGGAAAGGCTTTGCAGCCCGACTATAAGAGCCCCCGGAGCCCGCGCACAACGCAGGAGAAAACGTCATCCCAAGACAACCCGGCCCGAAAAGTCAAGGCCGCTGCACAAGATATGTACAACAGCATACCAAGCCAGCTACCTATCTACACACAAGCCGCAGACCTACAAGACCTCGGACGTGGCAGACCTTCGGCAACCACACAAGCCTCCCTTGCCAGGTAAGAGCACAAATCGAAGGGCGAGACCCTCGTTGCTGATCAAGATGATAGTCCCTGCAATATACAGACGAAAAAATGCAAGGCCCGAACCACGGGACCTCCTCTCTGTTCTCGATCCGAACTGTCATGGCAGAGCCAGGAGGCAAGCCAAGGGAATATGTGTGTTGAGGAGCCTTGTTAGCCCTCACCTTGGAACATACTCTGCCTAAACCCCCGCATGCATGAGTTTTGATCGAAAGCTCATTTTGGTCTCAAAAACCAAGGGATTCAACGATGTCCGGAAGAGGAAGATATGTGGAAGATACAGGTGCAATTTCATTGGATGCCGATGAGAGGTACTTGTCCCACGAATGAGGTCAAACTCGGCCTGGAAGCAATCAGGGCGTTGAGGGACCGACCAACAGACTTCTCTGAACAGGTCGCTATTATATAAAGCCAGTCTTCTCGGCTTCCTTGATAATCTCCCTAGCAGGATATATCCTTCAACTGACCGCCATCCACCGTCACCGCTATCCGAACAGACCCTGATATTTGGTAGGGTACTGAACGCAACACTCGTGATGGCCGGCATCCCTACGTTGCAAATCACGAGCCGAACCGACCAAGTGGAAAGAGACAAGGCCGTGCGTTCCTTCAAGGACTCGTCCACGGCATACACGGCGATGGTAACATCAACGCACCTCAATGCGTACGGGGTTGATCTCCATACTGCGTGCCACGTAGGGGCTCATGTTGGAGGAGCCCCCCAACACTGCTGCCGCCATGCAGGCGGTTGGCCGATTATATCGCATCGCAGACTGAAAAAGTCGTCTTCAAGAAGGTATTGCAGAGAGGGACATACGACTCTGCCATGGAGAGTCGAAACGTGCACAAGTACGTGACAAACCTCGCAGCAGACGCCATCATCGACGACAGAATAACCGGACAAATGCGGCATATATGCTCCGCCTACATCCTCCAACAATTCTTCGGGCAGAAAGTGAGCCGATACTCCAGACTCCGCGTACCATGGGACTAGATGAATGCGCCAGAACGGACTACGCTCGGGTCAGCAAGCGACATCTTCGAGGTCAGTGAGGACAGGCAGCCGGCCAGAGCTCAACTCCCCTACCCAACAAGGACGATCTCGGGAAAATCGGTCGGCAACGTCGTATCCATCATCATATCGTGGTTGGACAAAGAGCAGCGGGAAGTCATAACCGCGCTTCAGGAACAGCTAGCAGTCGCCGCCCTCGTTGATCCCGTCAGTCCGCAACAGCTTCGCGGAGATCCATCAACTGACAGCTACGAAAGAGCACGTACCCGACTACAAATACGGCCCGCGGTTCAAAGACCAACGCGTCCAGGACATGTTCCAAGGGAAGGGCCAACAAAGCCCCCCAACAAAGGCACACAACGATGGGTTCCTTCACAAGTATCGGCGTTGCTGTGGCTGTGGTTCGGATGGCAAATTCGACGGCAGAGTGCAAAAAGTGCAACACACGAACAAGCCCTGCCTTTGCCTCCAGCACTTGGCTTGCCTTCTGGTTCCATCCCAGCGATTCCATGTTGGCCAAAGTAGCCGGCAGCCTGACTTCACTGCAAACATGCACACGCTGGATACGAAAGAATCTGGGAAGAACAGCCCGAGACCAGGCAGGCGGCGGTCCATCTATACTGCCCACTTGGATGACGTCCGATCGTGACGCAGCATGGTACGTCAGCCTTGCAGCTCTGAGAAAGCAAGTGGCAGAAAATTATGAGGCCCAGAAGCTGTCTGACAGCGCAATGAGACGCAAGTCCAAGGAAGCTTCCCAAGCGAAAAATTGATGGGACATTTGAGCTCGGCTCGGCATCCGCATGGCTACATAATACTTGGGCCGTGACCAGAGACGCTGCGAACAGCTTTGATGCGCAAGACCGACGATAGGAGAAAATCGATGATTTAGGGCCGAGTGTATCTTACAGGGGACTATGTTGCTTCCGATTCCGGCTTCGAGGCGCGAGAGGCTAGGCTTTTTGGTCGGTCCACCTCTGTCTGGCCTCTGTGGTTCTGCATGGATGCCTGCAGAAGTCGGCTCTTTACCTGTCGCCTCACTTCAGATGCCTGAGAGTCCAAAGCAGCCCCCCACGGGTCCCCTATCGCGGACGCGTGTCGTAGTCACCGAGCGCGACGACGCTCCCCAGGAACTCCTCGAGGACTTCGTCCATGAATAGACGGTAATCCGCGTTCTTCAGTGAGAGGCTCTGCTGACTGTCGGGGTTCTCGATCAGCTCGCGAGGCAGGAGGCCGACGAGACCGCGGACGAGCATCGTGAGCATGACAATCACAAGTTGGCCGCACTCCTAGGTCGAGGCTTGCTTGGTGCATGGCACGAGGAGGAAGCGAAACGCGTGTGGGTGACCGAGTAGGATAAGGGTCTGCCGCCAAGTTGGAATGCGCGGCACGCACTGTTGTAGTGCCGGTTTTCTTTTTGTCGGCCGAAACAACGAGGCCATTCTGGCCTTTTACGACGCCCAGGCAGGCTGCGCAGCTCATGCCGCTCAGCCAATCTTGGGGTTAGGCCACCGTTGCTGGTGATGCTGACCCCGATATGGGCATTATCACCTGTACCGTTCACGGCGGGATATCACCGAGAGACAGGCGAAGGCGGGAACTTTCTTCAAGTGGCTTTGCTAGAGGGCAAGCGTAGATTCCAAATCATTGAGGATGGAAAGCCATGTGTTACCGATCAGTTGTTGGCCAAACTCGTTGGGGAAACATTGGCCACTCGGTTTGACAAGAAGGCTTACAAGGTGTCCAAGAACTAGTAAGTTGATCAGATCTATGGAATTACCAGCATGGAGACCTCGTTGAGGGCCAGGGCAGATACGAAAAGGGCATATGCGGACAACGTGCAACTTGTCCAAATGCTTCACGAGCATTTGCACGTGGATAACACCAGATCGCTGGAACAGCCACTGAAGGACACCGATGAATTCTTCCCTAGTCGCGGAATGCGCAAAAAGTGTATTCAGGTGCACAAAGGGTGCGTTCACATCCTCCTAGGGATGAGGATTCGAAAAGTGAATGGACATTCCCAATACGTCTTGTCACCAGATTTTCAGGGAAGCCAGGAAGACGTGAGCTCTCCAATATTGTCAAATCCCTCAGAGACATTCAGACTGAAGAGGATGTTACCGCCTTTCTCGACGATGAGGATCGATACCCTCCCTATCGCGGTTGGATCAAGCCCCTACTGAACCAGTTTAAAGATCATCGGGGCAAGGAAGTCGTGTTTCTCATCTTAATATGCCCATCACAAGACCAATACGTGGACCTTGGTATCGAGCCGCGAAGTTGGACGGACCCAAAGTTACTACGTGTCGACAAACGTGTGCTCCGTGCTCGCAACATTCAACAGAATCGCCCATCTTCAAGGCGACCTGAGCGAGCGCAACCCGGAACTTGGGAGCGAAGATGGCAAGCCACACTGGCGCCTCCCTGGAAGTCGCCCTCGTTCGTTGGAGTGACTATTGGTTCCGTCGCGCCAGCCCTCACGTCGTCGACGAGGACGCGGATAACAACCAGAAGTCTACTCGCAAGAGGTGGACGGCTCCCTAAGGGCCGGCCAATCCAGGTATACGTTTCGCCCATGGAGCCACGGACGCGTTAGGAAGGTCGAATGGAGATGCGTGCTTGCGAGCGTGAGGGAGGGCTTTGGAGAAGCCTTCAAAGAGAGAGAAAAAGGCAGCAGCGCCGCTGTCCGACCACTGGTTTGAGTGGTCTATCAGCACGAACCTCGACCACGATGCCGTGGTTCAGAGACGCCCAGGTTATATGAGAACATGCGACTGGTCGCGCAAGAGGTGACAACTAGCTGGGAGGGGCGCTGAGTGAGGTTTTGATTTAGACTGTGTGAGAGGCAGACCTGCACCGACGCAATGGTTAGGCCCAGCTCTTGGTGAACCTGCGGCTGTGTATGAAGTATCCAATTTGTAATACATAACAGGAAAGACACAGTAGCCTGTGTTCCTGGGTGACCTGGTCAGATCAATAGACCCGGGCGGTCTAACATATTCTGTCAACTTGTGTCCCAGGTCACGAAGCGGCATGAGAATTTGTGACTGGCCGTGCTTGATGGTTTTGGTCTCGCAAGCTTGCGTTCTCGACTACAGAACGAGCATGTCGACGGGCCTTGGGTCCGTTCAGCCTGTTGCCAACAAGACTCCTCGAACACATTCCATTCCTATTTTCGAAATGCTCAAAGTAAATACAAAAACGCCTGAAGATCTTTCCTGACCCACGCTTCAGACTCTGCCTCTAGATATCCCGAATTTTAAGCAATTGATCACCAACGCCTGGTAGCCGTGTCATATTTCGCCTACGGCGCCTGCTCCTGATACGCCTCGATTAGGAGAGCCATGGCTAACGTGCCCAACGATCCGTTTTGCTGCAAAAACATAAGAAAGAAAGTAGATCCATCTCACAGTACTGAAGCTTGTACAACTGTTTCGCTCATCTGTACTGTCTCAACATGTCTCGGGAACATGGCCTTTCAAGATCGAGTAAGTTGACAGTTACCTCGAGACAAACCTTTCAAGTGCATATTTCCAACGAAGATATTCATATCCCTCCTAACCAATTAACATCCCACTCTCAAAATTTCGCTCTTTTCTTCTCGAGTGGTGAATGGGACCGGGAATAGGTCATGAGTGCGATACTCAGTGTTCCATGGGCGTATCGCCGTTCAGCTCTTGCCGAGCTGTCGATTCATCTGCATCGTTCGACGGCCGCCTCTTTTTCCCCATCCGCTCGCACCACTGCTCGGCACTGACAATAGTACCATCCACGACTCCACTAATCTGGGTGACCATGTCGAGGCCCTCCTTTGCCAAGACCAACACCTTCTGCGCGCCTTCACGCACTGCTGACTCATTATCCTTGTCTGCGCTGTCCCCGTCGCGGTCTCCGACGCGGTCCGACATGGTTGCCAAGCGAAAGCGCTGAGGAAGGCTCGTCAAGTGTCGGCGAACCAATGTTCGAGCATTTTCCGGCAGGGCCCCACCAGCATACTTGGAAACGTTGTTGATGGCATCCTGAAGAGTCTTCAAAACGTCACCTTTCAAAGAATGGATTTTAGCAGCCAGCTCTGTCCTTGAAGGTTCCTGAACCCCATTCTTTGAATCGTCCGAGCTGCTAGCAACGTGGTCACCATTTGTTGTTGGCAACTCCTCGTGATCTTCGCGATCCGTTGCGCGCTCGTATTCTTCCAGAGTGGTCTTGAGTGTGTTGATGACCCGACTCATGTGACCATTAGACCAACGCAGCCATGTGAGACAATATCTCAAACTACGTAAACTTTCCGCACTCATGGCGACGCTCAACCCAGAGGTCGACATGATCAATCGAGACTGCCAAGAGGCATTGGAGGAGGCTGAACGAGAAGCTTGCTGGGGGCTCGACGCAGTCTCCGAGTAGGCAGGAGATCGCGCTTCGTCGTATGGAGGTAGCGTGTCCACGGTGCTCGTTGAGGCTAGCCGGCAATCACCACTGGAAACGTTTGGAAAGAAACCTCGTTCGCTTTGGGGAGACGAAGAACCTTTGTCGCTCATGCTGCCCGGTGTTCTGTCGACCTTGCGCCTCTTTGAATTGCTTCTGGATTCCGTATCTGAAGGGTGAGCTGGACCACGTCCACCGCCTAGAAACCATCGCACACCACCTTCAACGCCAGTGACACGGCCGACAGAATTGACCGTGTTTGCGATAGGTGTCAGGTAGCCCTCAACGTATTCAGCACTGGACTTGAATCGAGGTGAGAAGTTCTTGGCTCCACCGTATGCCGAGGTTGCGCCACCGATTGTGCTTGCGACAATGGGATGTGCTGTCGTAAGCAGAGAGAGCAGAGGCTCCGGTTGGTTTGGTCTGGAGAAAGAAGAAGAGTTCTGCCGAGGGCTCAGAGAGGGAAGGGTGGCGCTGTCTGGGGGCGACGATACGAAATCTTGAAGAGGCATGTTAGCGTCGAAGTTTCCTGTGACGCGAAGGGGCCCAAAAACAAACCAGCACGCAAGTCCCCCAAAGCCTCGGCAGCAAGGCGCACATCTGGGTCATCAAGCATCAAACTACTCTTGGAGACAGTGTCCGGTGTGTGCCCAGGAGACACCGCGCTGGTAACGCTGTTTACGTCAAGATCCAGGGTAGCAGGGCTGTCAGGTTGTTGGGGCGCGGGAGGTTGTCCGTATGCCATAGGTCGACTGACATGGTCCTGAAGCGGCGCCAAGGGGGGAGAGTTTAGAAGGTTCTGTTTCGAAGCAAAGTCGCCGCGATATGAATGAACGCCCGTTACAGTGCTGAGAGGTGGCAGCGCCTTGGTCTCGACATGCTGGCTTAGCGGTGCGAGTTTCGTCGGGAGAGAATCAAGGTCCGGCGGCGGCGGTGAGAACTGCATCGAGGCAGAGATGTCGATGGAGGAACTAGCGTCTGTTGGAGCCGATCAGAAACAAGAAAGACGAGATTGACGGCGTCGTGCAAAGACGACCAGGACCTTGCGGACGCAAGGCTCGGATGGTATGAGCGCAACGACTTGGTTGTTGGTGGGTCTTCAGACCGGTGATAAGGTAGTCGATCGTTCGGCGGCAAGATGGCGATAAATTGGTGGAGGAAGCGCAGAAGAATCCTCAGAGAACCGGAAGTTGAACGAATGCAAATTCGACGGCGACACAATCGGCATGTGTTGTGAGAGATGGTTGAAGCGGAGAGAGAGGGCGAGCTGAGTAGGGGCCTACCAAGTAGACGGAGGTCGATAAAATGAGAGAAGAGGAAGGCGGCGACGACACGGGGGGGCCAAACATGTGATTGGGTCGTTTGGGCTTTACTTTTGGCTCGTGCGCTCTGTCTAAGTACCGGCACTCGCGACCCTTCAATTCGGCACGCTCAGACCTCCCTCGCTGGCTGACTGAGCATGTACCAGTACAAGGCTCCCAATGACATTGTCGCTTCCTCTTCCGAGACTAGTCGGCAACCCCAGTGGGGTCGAAAAGCGGGACCCGCTGGCGTTTGTATATGTACCTGTGAAGGGCGTGCGAGCACTGACTGTATTTGTACAAGTGGTGAGCACAATCCATCACGCCCTTCCTGTCACTCGGCTGCTGCCTCTGCACCGTACGTGCGTACCTACGTAAGTCCGCCTAGGTGTTACCGCTACTAGTAGTTACTTGCAGGCCCCTAACATTACAGGATATTGCTATCAGCATTACTCCGTAGGCGCTACTAGTATCACCACTGACGTGATGACCGCGGCAAAGCCAATCTTGTTCAGCATGCGACTGACTGATGGTCAACAGCAAGATGGCAGACAATGCCCAATGAAACCTACGACGAATAGTGGCTTCCCAATCTCCCTGCGAGCTGCCGGCATCATGCCCCAAGCTCACCTAGCCCACGTCCGGTTTTGTTGGGGAGTGAAACGAAGAAATGGGGGCAGGCACCCTTCTCTGTCCAGTCCGTCCGTCCACTCGAAGCCCGGGAATCCAAACAACGGCGCCAAGCCCAAGCCCGTCGTTACGGAAAGCTGGCCCGGAGCTAGCGCTGCCTCGTGCATCCCAGGATGGCCTGGACATCGGTACAAGAAGCAAAGCAGATATTTGCCGTCCTCAACGCCGCAAGAGAGACGGCAGGAGACAAGGCGTATATGCACTCGAGACCGCACCGGCGGTGCCAATTGTCAGACCTCCTGCTTGTGGAACCATTCTGAAATGCAACGGCACGGTATTGAGTATAATACGGAGTACTAAATATATAGCTGATAAATACTACCTGTACTTACAGATACTATCTGTCGACGGGCAATCATACTCGTACTCGGGAGTACCCTTTTTGTCATGATTTGCGGGTCATCAGCTCGCGGAGAAGCACATGCACATTGCCAGCGCGACCAACGACAAGAGATTGGCAGGCAACGAATCAAATCGGTTTGCGGCTCAGCTCGAGGATGCTAGTCCATGGATAAGCACGTGTCGGTGTGATGACGGTACAAAGAACACGCAGGACCGGTAATAGATGATGCTGGTGTGGAGTCACGGGCTGTACCATCACATGCATTTCCTCTTGCGAATCCAAATCAAAGAAGGAACAGTCTTTTTTTACCAAGTGATTATTATCTCCATTTGTCTCGTTTCTTTGTGCTCGCATATCCAAGTTCGCGCTTGGTCCTCTGAAGATGATCAGTGAGTGACTGTGTCCCTGGTCACTCGTCGAGGTCGGACAATTTGCTGTCGGCGGCATGCCGAGCTTTGACCGGTCCCGAGTGCTGGTGACTGTACATACTGATTGGATAGCGGAGGAGACGTTCCGCATAAATGCTAACTTATTTGTAGAAGAACGCCTTGGCATTGTTCCTACTAAAGAAAGTAATAACTAATCCCCGTCTCGTAGCTTTAGTAGAGTTTCCCTGCTCCACGATATAATTAATAAACAGCCTCTAAAAAAATGCCCAACTACGCACGACTTATCTTTGGATTCAACAAGAAAAAAAGACAAGTTTTGAGACATGGTAGATAAACAGGAGAGAGGACGCACGCGGAGTCGAACCGCGGCTGCCAGAATCAGAATCTGGAGTCATGACCGTTAGACCATGCATCCCTCTTAGAAACAAGCTTGATGTCACTGCAACTCACAATGATGTATATAAAGGATAAACAACATCAGTGTTAATAATATTGTAAGCTGCAGCCTACCCCTCGGTAAATCTTCTCATCACAGCTAGGAATTTCAGTAACCCGAGCAGAATGGAACGGTACTCGCTCACTTTGCACTTCCGATACGGGCGCTAAAGTGCAAAATGCATTGAGTAATTACTATTTAGATAGTAAGTAGTTACCACAGGGCTACGTGACATTCATGAATCTGGATGCACTCCACCCGCAGCCGCATCGACAGCTCTCACCGAGTGCGTTGTGCGGCAGTGGACACAAGAAGAAGAAGGGGAAGCCAGGTTATGATCCAAACTTCCGCGCATGCAAAGGCAGTGGGTTGAGAAGGCTATCCTCGTAGCTTAGAATCAGTGTCATTAAATACCTGTACTCGAAGATGCCTTCGTGGCAACAACTTGTCTCTCGCCGCTTCACAGTCGTTCTTCCACCAACTTCTTCACGCGCATCAGATCCAGTTCCTCCACCCTCCTACCCTTGAATCCCGTCACCGTCTGGGCCATGAAGAGCGCATTGTAGATGGCTTCCTCGGTCGCGTCCGCGGCCGCCTCGAACAGCCCGTTGATGCTATCGTTGTCCGACATGTGGGCCGTCATCGGCTGCGGTCCGGGCGCAGGACGCTGGAGGAAGTCGTGTTGGGGAATCTTGCTAGCCGTCGAGAAAGCGAGGAAGATGTCGCCCGAGCCATTGCTCCCGTAGCCACCGACCTTGGCGAGGCCGACGGTGGCTCGTCGCGCCAGACGCTGCAGCTGGATCGGGATGAGCGGCGCGTCAGTCGCGATGACGACGATGATGCTGCCGTCCTTGCGATACTTGGCATCATCGTCTGCCACTGCTTCTTGTCGCTGTTCTTGCATCAGGCGTCCAACAGGCACGCCTCCGATGTGCAGAGCCCTTTGTGATCCGTAGTTTGCCTGCACCAAGACGCCGACGGTGAAGGACTTCTTGTTGCCGTCGCCGTCAACGCCTTCCACGATGCGGCTGCTCGAGCCTGTGCCCCCCTTGTAGGAGTGGCATCTCATGCCCGTCCCGCCGCCCGTGTTGCCCTCTGGCACCCGGTCCGCAGACGCCTTCTCGATACCGCGGATCACATGCTCGGGCGTGACGGCAAATCGGCGCTGGTCGCTCAACCAGCCATCGTACGTCTCGGTCACGACGGGGATCAACATGAACCTGACCTCGCCATCCTCGGAATGGTGGCGAAAGGCATGTTCCAAAACGCCGCGATGGGCATCGCCAATGGAGCCGGTGCCGGTGATGATGATGGGAGAGTTCAGCAGCCCCGTCTCATCGAGCCAGAGGTTACCCGTTAGCTCGCCGCAGCCGTTAAACCGGAAGACGCCGGCGAAAGAGCAGTAGCGGTACCAATCGTGCCGGGGCAGGATGGTGGTGACGCCCGTGTTGACAGTCTCGTCTGCGCAAATGGACTCGGTGTGTACGAGGACACCGGGGACGTCTGTGATGGAATTGAGAGCGCCGGGGGACCAGAAGCCGATGTGAATGTCTGGGATCACGTCGCGAATACGACCCCGGGTAGAGTTAGATTGCTGTGGTTGCGCCATGACCGAGGGACAACGTGCAGTAGTTACATACCCTGCACCTCTGGTAAAAAAAGAGAAGAGGCTGATTGAAAGTCGATTCAAAGTTGGCTAGAGGCTCCTAATATCTCATACCTCGGTTCGTGTACACGTCATCTTCATCTCGCTGTTGGACGTCCTCCGCGGGTATTCTACAGGATCCACGGGGCGGGTAAGGCTTTGCGGACTGGAGAGCTCGAAAGCCGTCATTGGCAATCCCGCTGTAAACCGGGTGGGCGTCATTGCGTCGTCACTCCCTTACACACGACGGATCACTACGTACGAAGGCAAAGACTCAGTGTTCCCTGTCAGTGGATCCATATACAAGAAAGCGAGAAGGTTCTTGAAGGTAGAGATGCTTTCGAATTAATGATATTATAATTTTTCAATGTGAATGATTATGCTGATCGTCCGGACACACGGCGATTGTCTGACGGACCGTCATTGCTTATCAGATACACGCACGTGCTGAACAGTGACAGCGTCCGTTAGCCCACTGCCAAATCCCACTAAGCCACCTACCACCAGTAGCCTCGAGCCCCGCTGAGCAATTTCTTGGCTGCCAGTCTAGCCGCTCTCTTTGGATGCGTGGATAGGTTAGTAGGCAGGAAGGTAACAACAGAATATTCTCGTCAAAACGTAAACAAACTCAACTGCCTCCATCAGGTCCCGCAATTTCCTCGACCGCCGTCGACTCGAGACTAAAGAGCGGGAGCATTCTCACTTGATCTCCTTTGGCTCCTATTGGATGCATCCGCGATGGCGTCGATCAACGACCTCGCCGTCGCCGCTATAGGCGCAACTTCACGGGTCAGCGACGATCCATCGCAACCTCTTTCTCCGAGGAGAGGCGTATTCGTTGTGCTGGAGGGTGTGGACCGAAGCGGAAAGACGACCCAAGTGAAGCTGTTGGAGCAGAGGTTTGTCGAAGAAGGGGAAAAGGTCAAGGTTTTGAGATTTCCAGGTCAGTTCGACCTCTGTACTTTGTTAAGGGCTGTCACTTCCATCATCACTTTACGGAGGATTGCTATTCATCCTTACTCGCTTGCTCAATGCTTCCCAAATCGAGATGATTGCCACCAAATACGGTAGGGGGACGATTCTGGGGCGTATGCTGACAGGTGCTTGCGTGGATAGATAGAACGACGCCGTCTGGGAAACTAATCAATGACTACCTCCAGACTAAGTTGGACATGAACGACCACGCTATTCATTTGCAATTCAGCGCCAACCGGTGGGAAGCAGCGTAAGTTGAGCGCATATTCATCTCCAGCTTCGAAGCCTTGGGCCTAGGCAAAGCAACCGTACAGATGAACTCATCTTTTGCCCAGTCCGCATATACGCGACCTCATTGCCTCGGGCACATCGGTCATCTGCGACCGCTACTACCATTCTGGCATTGCATATTCCCTCGCCAAACAGAATCCGTCCCTTACACTGGACTGGGCGCAAGCCGTGGAGCGCGGGCTGCCACGGCCGGATCTGGTACTGTTCTTAGACTTGGATGAGGAGCAGGCAAGTCTACGAGGAGGCTGGGGAGGAGAAGTGTACGAGAAGAAAGAGATGCAAAAACGAGTAAGAGACATAATGTGGAGCTTCATTCGTCATGGCGGGAAGGAGGGAAGAGTTGCGGATGAGAAAGAGATTGAAGGAGAAAAAGGACAAAGCGGAGATGGGAATGGAAATGGGGATATCGAAGCGGTGAACGCAGGAGGAAGCGTCGAACAGGTTGCAGAGAGACTCTGGACAAGAATCAGGGAAGTCGTGGACAAGGTCGAGAAGGGGGATCTGGGGAACGAGGTGAGAACCGTGCAGCAGGTGGCTGGTGGATGAGGGCTGGGAGCATCGCATGGCAGACGTCTATCATTAACATGATGATTAGATATCACCGAGTGGCGCTTCCCATGAAGCTCTGTGGCAGTCGGTCAAGCTTGTAGGAAGAAGCTGCGCACCCGACACCTTGAGAGGTAGTAGGTATGACTACCTAGATACCACCAGCACCTTGGCAGTGGGCAAAGATAAGGTTCGTTTAATCGAAGATGTCAATGCATCTTGCTAAAAAAGGCATCAGAGGTGTTGCTTAGTTGTTCAGGTGCAAGAAGGCCACCAGGCAGTAATACACGGGCAGTGACTTCCCAACACCTGAGCGATCGAGTGCTTGTCATTGGCAACTGAATGCCCCAGGTCTCCTCTCCTCCTCGTCTTCTCCTCTGTCTGTTTCTGGGAGGCATCGGAATTGACATTATATCACATCAACATTGCACACTGGGAACTAAACATCCTTTTCTGCTTGTGTGACCTCTACTCGATACCATGTCCCAGCATCAAGACCGCTCCTCTGACACACGTCAGTCGCCAACCAGAACGGAGAAGCCGAGAGTCGATGACCATAGGGGGCAATGGCTGTCGCTGAATACCGGGGGCCCATCCGCCTCTTGGCGCGAAGACTGTCAGACGGTGACTTTCTGCCCGTGCTATTTCTACTCACGTACTTCGCAGCGTCTGAGGGCCGCGCTTGGTGGCCATGACCCTGCCTTGCTGCCTGATCTTGGCCACTGGAATCCAGATTGTTTGCAGTATTGCCTTTGTCTCCCATGTACGTCAACTCTCCACTGCGCTCGCGGGTCTGTTTGGAGCGGCACTGACGAGTGATAGTCTACGGGTGTCTGATCGCTCGTCTTCAGACGACGGTTCGAGCATTCTATGGCATCGATGGCTCCGACTACACCGACTGGTATGACGGCTGCTGCTGCCCTTGTAAAACCATGGTGAAGAACGAGGAGGAGATTTTCATGAGACACAAGCGCCTCAAAGGGACTTTGATGAGCAGTCCGTATCAGCCGCAGACGCCCATGACGATCGAATCGACGCCTGGAAAAGGCAAGACGTCGTATCACGGTCCAACACAAAAGGGGGCCGCACCATTCTTCGTAGCGAACCTTCCGGGCCCAGATAATCATGCAGATGCCGTTGACAAGGGCAAAGCCAAGGCCACAAACAATGTTCCCGAGCCTTCGCTTGGCCAGCATTCCTTGGCAGAGGACAAGGTCCTTGTGACGGGTTCAGTCACGGCACCCCATGCTATCGAGAGGGACCCTTCATCGCAGTCAAAGGGTACATTGGGGAACCACGTGCTGAGAGACGATCCTATTACGTCGCAGAAGGGTCAGCCAAGCCCGCATCAGCTGGGTAATGACCCAAAGTCTCGCTCAAACGGCTCGTTGGCGAAACATGTGCTGAAAGACGATCCTGTAACTCCGCATAAGGGTCTACTCAGCCCGCATCGGCTGGGTCATGACCTAAAGTCTCGTTTCAAGGGCACGCCGGGGAAACACGTCCTGAAAGACGATCCTGTGAGTTCGCAGAAGGGTCAGTCAAGCCCGCATCAGCTGGACAATGACCCAAAGTCTCGCTCAAACGGCACATCGGGGAAACACGTGCTGGGAGACGATCCTGTAACTCCACAGAAGAGTCAGCTCGGCACGCATCAGCTTGTGGGTAATGGCTCGATATCTCGTCAAGGCACAGATCGTTCCCAACACGAAAAATCGACGGATGACGATGAAATTGTGCAACTACATCCTGCGCTGAGTCCTCGGCCGGGCTTGACTAGCTGATGAGAGCCTTCGAACAAGAGCTGCTTAGGTCCGAACTTTGAGTTTGTTTTTCTTGACGGGGCTGTCGAAAGGTTCACCCTGAAGCGGATGATTGTGTTGTATACCCTAGGCGCCATTGCTAGGCAGCATTTGAATAGATGTTAACTTAGTCAAGCTTGGTGATTGGTGAGCGACGAGTAGTCCCAAACTTGTGTGCGCAGTGTCGAGGGAAGACGTGTGTAGCATTTTGGGCCGAGCATGCCCGGGCTTACATTGCCAACCGGCTTGGGTCCAGAAACGCGAGCCATTACCAGACTAGCCCGTTTACGAGACCCGTAGGATGGTGACTACTTCCAATCCTTGAGGCCAATGGACGGGTGCCGCATGTCATTCTCAGGCATTCTCAGGGAGGCGTGCTCGTTACCGCAGGCTGGGGTTGCCTGTTTCTTTCTACATGTAAGCTGCTGGGACGCCATGGTGAGTAGACCTGGGCGGTAAACCCTGGCTCAAGAACGTGATGGACGGGGACATTGTGGAAAGAAAGCATGAGCAATATCCGGGTAGTCAATGCTTGGCTGAATTGGATGTGAATTAACGTTTGATACCTGAGAAGAATCGGCCCCCAATGGGTTAGGAAGCACTGCCGTAGCAGTACCAGTATTCACTTGTAACCACGGGAGAAAACCTCGGGCAGCCACGAGACCTTGGCCACGGCGAGATATGTGGTCCAACACCAGTAGCTAATGCCCACGTCACTCGCAGACGAGATATGAGACAATGAATGCCCGTGTATGTATGATGTACTCCGTGTATCACGGATGGCGGCTGAGTAGGAAAAGATGAGAGACGAGCAGTCGATAAGCGTGACGGCGATGCGGCGACCAGTTCATCCGACCCGGAGGCGTGTCATGCCACGCAGGGCCCGTCCGCAACGAACGTCGCCGGATGACGGGGTCAATTGCTACTTAACACGTCTGCCAGCCAGTCATCGCGTCGATGCCGCGATGAGTCGGAGACACAATCCGGCTTGATGCAGTGAAATAAAGGGATCCGGCCTGGTCCCTCTCCCCACCTGGTCGTACTGCATCCTCCATCCCTGTCTTGGACGGGCCAATCACGAGACTCTCCCTTTGCTAGACGCCATCGGGGGCCCCCTGGTCTCGCATCGCGACGCGTCCATTGGTTCGTCATGCAGATAGATGGATGGGAGAAAAGAGCGGTCGCCCCCCCTTCGTTCATCTCTTTCTTGGTGTGCTGCTGGACTCGAGCTGGGAGGAACGATTCGCCTCTTTTCATATTGCTTTCATTCTCTCCTTTGAACCTCTGATCAAGACTTGGTCATTGACGGTTGAAAGCCAGAAGAATCGAAGCCAGGAACCATCAACATTTCTTTTCCCTCACTCTCGTTACCTCGGCGCTTGTACGAGTTGGGCAGCCACGGGAAAAGCAACGCGTCGTCCCAAGAACTGCGACCGTTTTGTCGGCCAGGCGCTTGACCAAACGAGAGGAAGAAGCCACGGCTCATTTTCTGGTGGCCACCCTCGCTCGTATCCTGATTTGCTGGCATCCTCGACCTGCAGTCCCCCCTTGATTCGCGCAGGCCGCCTGCTGTGGCCACCCATTCTTCTCATAATATTCTGAGAGCCCCCCGGACACACACACTGCTTCCTGGCTTCGCTCCCACTCTTCCTTTGTCTGAGCTCTTTAGTCCGAGGGCACGGGGAGTCAAGCGAGAATTTCATCTCACAACAAACAAAAACAACAACGTCACTCTTGACACTGCTCAATCCATCAGGAATAGCAAGGTTTAAAGGTAGTACGAGATCAAATCCCTGGCACTGAGGCTCGCCTCTTCTGGCTGAACACGGCTGTCGACCGCTTTGTCCTTCTGTGGGAAGCTTTCACCAGCTTTACTTCGCATCATGGCTACCGCAGCCCGCCAGCCATTTGCGCCTCTCGACGTCACACGTCTACAGAGCTTGACGAGCATCAAGAACAGGCAGAATGGTACGTAATTGCATCTTCCGACTGTCAATTGATTGACTCTTGTACAACGGGCCATGTGCGAAGACGGATTAAGGTTGTGAATTGAAATAACGTTAACATGCTCGTATCGTAGCTGTACCCTCGCCTCTTTCTAGCGGAAAGCGGAAGGCTGAGAATCTCAATCTGGACAACAGCGAGAACGTGGACCCCCTGCTCTTCACGAAGCGAAGCAAAAGCTCTAGCTTGAGCACAACGCCGTCCAAAGATGTTCTCAAAAAGCCGTCTTCTCTGTTCTTAACCTCAGCCATCACCTCAACCCCCATCGCTCAGCTGCGGTCCTCGGCCAGCCCGATCAAGGCGACGACGACACCTCGGAAGACGCTGCAGCCAAAGTCACCGGCCGTCAGACTCAACGCCAATGCCGCCAAGTCATCCCCCATCTCAGCTCCTGCTGGACGCTCCCCAACTCACGGCAAGAGGTCTGGGCTCTTGTCTAGTCGCCGCCGTACGGCTGGGCCCTACACACGCATTGATCCTCCTAGCCTCATCGATTCCCCAGCGCCATTTTCTCTGGATGCTGCCCTGAAGGGCACGATTCCCAACTATGGATCCCGTACTCGGTCACGCTCCAGTCTTGTACCCAAGACCGTTTCCAGTTCTCTGGACGACGGGAACATGAAGGCCAGCTGGTTCTTCGACATCCACGAGGATTCTCCCGAACAGGAGATGACAAACCTCCTTCAGCACAGCACCTGCGTACTGGACATATCCTCAGACGAGGAGACGGAGCAAAAGGCCCGGCGAGACTCGGTAGAAGGCCGCGACAAGGAAAACATGCCTCCACCCGACGACATGTCGCAAACATCGGTTCGTCGGGCTCGCGAAGTCGCTCTCGATGACATGGTGGT
>JADHZA010000462.1:0-17085 GCA_018831705.1 Torrubiellomyces zombiae | reverse complement strand
GGCAAGGAATGGCATGAAAGATCCTATTCGGACTGCTTCGCATATTATCTTCACAGAATGTCACCAACTCTGGCGAAGGACCTTGATCGTGTGGTGGTTCATTTTCCGTTGCCGAAGAAGGTGCGCCCTGAATTGCCCGAGCCCCCCGAGGGCCTCAATCTCAAGTTCTGCAAAAACATGAACGGAAAGGCTTGTGGGAAACTCATGCGTTGTAAGTTTCCGAAATTCGGCAACCTGACGCTGGTATCTCCTTTTCTTGCCACTGAGAGATTGTTGGAGCGGCTGAGCTGGATGGTCGAGCATGGCTATGACGAGAAGCTGGAGGAAGTATTCACGGCAATCGATATGCAACTTTGCGGCATGGGAGGAAAGTCCTTTCGCCTCTGGGTCTCCCCAGGTAATTTTAACAATTTCCGTGCTATTATCGACAGAGCTCATAGGGTAGACTGGGTATGGGGGGTTACTGTGGAACCTGTTGCCTGATGGGCCATCTACAACGAATTCGAGGCGTACGACGAGGGCTGCGGGAAAGTAAAGAGCTACTCTTATTGTCAGCATAATAAATTCTGGAAAACTGTTAGCTCGAGTTGATGACGAGGCCTCGCCGTGAATCCTCAAATGATAGCTGTTCCGAGGTAGAAAGCTTTCTAAACAGTCATCGGTGACCCGTTCATACCGTAGAGTTTTGCGAATGAGAGTTGTTCGAGGCTTCAGTCCGCTGTTCACTCAGTCAAATATTGGACAAGTCGGAATTGATCAAAAGCTATTCACATGTGTACCTCGTCTCGGCTAGCGTCTATAAAAGGCGATGCCTCCCGACACCAAGCTTACCTCTCGTTTCTCTTCTATATCTCATCGACCTACATAGCTCTAATTACGAAGTAGGCTCGCTGATGGTCGTAGAGACTTGACAGACGCTCGAAACCATACCGATTAAAACATTGCACACCATCGAGTTTACATTACTAGGACAACATATCTCAGCATATCCCAGTAGCCCGCTGTGGAAATTGTCTATACTCGCTCAACGTCAGCATTCGCTCAACATCAGGGCTTACAAGACCTCAGAATGCGGGGGGTTATAGAATTCAATCCTCGTGGTCTACCTTTCGAGGTTCGCGAGAAGATCCACGACCGCGCTTGTCTACACTACGGATCAATCGGCTCCCCGGGATTGCCATTTAACCTAAATAAAATTCCCCTACCAGAAGTCGATGGGCTTCACGAAAAAGCCATCGAATTCAAGGATGACGTGATCGTATTTATCTACAATAACACTAAGCACCAGATGTTGTATGAAGAATGCTTCGATTTATTGAGTGATCGGACCACCAGACAGGAGGCGGGGAAACTTGATGATGTGACGATTCACTGCCTATTGCCGAGAAAGCAGCGACCGCGTCCTTCTGAATCACTTGAGAAGACTTTGACAAATTCAAGGAAATTTTCAAGGAAATGCACGTTGAGGGGACTGTTCAGAGGCAAATAGCGATAGGCTGGAGTGAGTTCGCAATGAAACTGAGGTATACGATGGAGACGTCGAATAGAATGCTGCGAGTAGGTAGGCGAGGGAGTTGCTGTTGTTAGAAAGAAAGAAGGGTTTTGTTGGAATTTCGCTACACTGATCTGCTATCATTAAAAAAGACCTTTGATCTGTATCCTATCGTGCATGAACAGACTGCTGCCTGCGATTGTTGCATGTTCCAGTCTATGAAACTAACAAAGAAAGGTACGCACGTACTCTTAGGGAGTGAAACAATATGATCGTCTGAACTATGTAACGCAGGCTGTGAAAAAAGTGCAGGATCCTTGTGCAAAACTCCCATTGTCCAATGTTCAGAGGAAACCCGCCTACTGTGAACATGGAACAAAGCTCGGGCCTCGTTACATGTAATGTTGACGCCAGGCATGTTCAGTCTTTCGTAGCTATCATCTCTCGCGTGCGGTCCTTTGTCCGAGTAACTGACTGACAATGGCGTGATTAGCTCCCAACGAACACGGGTAGATGGTGAAGTTGAAGCGAACAGAGTTTCTGCCGTTGAGGTATCATCTTAGATAATGGCCACCCTAGCCCTTCCATCCTCGCTTCTTCAATCCTTCACCCTTCTCCAGTCCCCTACACGTCCTCACACAAACCACACCCTTCAGAGGAAACATTTTGCAAGACTCACGGTTCTGAGGCTTTCGTTTCTATAGTAAGTTATGGCAACTCCTTGCATGTTCTCGTACTAATCAGAGCACACAGATCTTCCACACAAAGTCATACCTCGAAGCTCAACCAGAAGAAACCTTGAGCTATCTCTCGCAGCCTCACAGGATGTCACTCAACTTTTTGAAACTCCCAAGCAAGATTCGATACATGATATACGAGTATGTACTTGTTGCAGCGAATGGAGTCGGACTTCACAGGTACTATCTTCCCGACGGGGAAGCAAGTCGGTTGCAAGGGCGTGATATTTGGAAAGCCGCAGTTACGTGGGACGAATCCGATGTTTCTACGGCCCTTCTGAGAGCGAGCAAACAAGTCCACCTGGAGGCCACGGCATTCCTATACATGCGTAATCGCTTCGAAATGAAGGATGGTATCGCTGTACCAACGTTCTTCAAACAGATTGGTAAGAGAAACGCAAATCTTCTTGGGCATCTGATCGTCTACAGATACCCGGCATTCTGGCACGAGACCCATATTGGTCGTGGCGTCGAGTACCCTACTCAATCCACTATTGCTTGTATCCTCGAGAATTGCTCGAATATCACCAAGCTTGAAATACGTTCAGGTCATGGGAGCTTTTACCGTCTAGAGTGTTTTGGTAGACTTCTGGATGAAATAAAATGCATCGAAAAGCAGCTGCACAGTGCCTGCCATTTGCAAGACATCTTGGTTCGACTTCATCTATACCCAGGGCACATGTACAAGAGCCACGCTAGAAAATTGGCCAAGCTTGGATGGACCATTCAAAAGACTAAACCTACTCCCATCATGTACTTGGGTTTCGAGTCCGAATACATTATTAGGCCTCACACTAGAGGAGTGTTCGTACTTCAGAAGAATTTTTCTGGAAATGGCCGAAATTGGCAAATCATCCGATGGAAAAGGAAGACGAGGATTGGGAATGTGCAGTTGGTGAAGAGTGGCTCTGAATGATGCTTTCAAGAAGGGGTGTATTCATGATACATGTATATTGCAGCACTCGGCTTCAAGACATATCGCGTGGGCACATGAATCATTTCTCCAGGTATTCATTCGCATGTATTTTCAAGACGCTCATCAAGCCGCAACATCAATTGATCTTTTTGTCAAATAGCAGCCTGATTTCAATCATACATGTATCATGCGAAGAAGAGTAGATGCAGAGAAAATCCGTCTCTCAATATGTAAAAGGCCACATTACGTCTTAGACTCGTCCTTCTCCCCTGCCATCTCCTCAGGACGCACCTCCACCAGCACCAACCACAGCGTAAGCGGCGCCAGAGTCAAAGTCGACTCATCCGTCTGCAGAATCTCGAGCACACCCTCAAGCGACCTGAGCTGCTCCGTCGCACTCTCAACCTTGGCCCCTTTGGCCACGTCCAGAAACGAAGCCGCAGACAAGCCAACCCGTTCCGCCAGCTGATTCGTATCCATCAGCACCGCCTCGAGCCCACGCCGTCGCAACCATTTCTTATTCGCGACGGCCGCGTACGCTGTAGCCCGTTGCAACGGCGTCTGCGGCTTCTTGCTGATAGCACCGAGCGTCGTCCCAGGCAAGGAGAGCACTGTTCCCACCGTTCCAAAGACAGCATGCATGGGGAGAGAGATAGCAGCGCCGACGACGCCAAACGCCGCGCCTATGACATTGCCATTTCGAGCACTGTCCGTGATACGCTTGCCCTCCAGCTTGGCGTGGCTGACGAGGCCTTTCCCCAGGTTCTTGGGACCGACGCCCAGGTGCTTGGCCATGTCGCCTGCGTGACTGATGGCGCGGTCTGAGACTTTGGCGGTCAGGAAGGCTGACATGGTGTCGAGGAACGAGCGCCATGTCGGCTCGACGATGCCGTGACTTAATAGGGCGGGCGGGTAGGCGGAAAGGAAGCCGGCGGCTGGATCCGGGTGCGTCTGCGGGATGGCGATGGGCCTCTGCTTGGAACTGCCTGATGCCAGGGGAGGCTCGTATGGCGGCAAGGCGGCATCGCTGGGGAAGTCGAAGGGTGCTGTCACGGTAGGGATGCCATTGGTCCCTATGCTTTGTTCGTAGGATGGCGCTGCATCGGGCTCCGTGGCGGCTTCGGATGTCCGTCCGCGCTTCTCGGCGGCGCCGCTCCTTTTACCAGCCATCCGAGTAACTAAAGTAAAAATGAGATGTGTATGGTGTATGGAGTGACCGTGGAAAAGGCTCACGATGCTGGAAGAACCTGAATGAACTGAAAGACGGGCGATTCAAAGCAAATTCTGCGACGATGAGCCTTTCCGTTGGCTTTTATATCATTCAATGTTTCAAGGTCAGCACTGCCCCACCGTCAGCTCGACCATTAGAGTTAGTCTTTCGAGCGAATCGATGAGACTGCGCCTCTGACGTCGTCCAGCCACGCACCAATTTGTCGGGTTAGTGGTTGCCTCACCCATTTGCTGAATGCCATTGTTCGGCTGCGCGGCATGTGACTACCGGCAACCAGGCATCAACACGCATCACGCACCAAATCACCGGGTGTCATCTTCACAAGAAATACGTCACGAATATGGAACTCTGCGATGAAGTGAAATAAACATCAATGAAATAAAAAGCTATGTAAATCTAAAAGTGTATAGACGATTTGAAAAAATTCAGGAAACCACCATTTGTACGACATTCATCATTTCGATGCCATTAGCGACAATTTAGGTGCTGGCACTCTCCGCATTGTCCTCGACCGCAAGGATCTTGGAACCCTTCCTGCCCTTGCGGCGGCCGCTTCCGCCTGATCCCGACCCACCGGTCTTGGGGGTCTGAACCTTGGGAGCCTTGGTGGCCTTAGGCTTGGGGACCTCGGCCTTGGGGGGAGCCTTGGTTATCTGGGGCTTGGCCGTCGGGGCGGCCTTGGTAACCTTGGGCTTGACTGTTGGGGCAGCCTTGGTCGGGGCAGCCTTGGAAACCTTGGGCTTGACCGTCGGGGCGGCCTTGGTAGGGGCAGCCTTGGTCGGCGCGGGCTTCACTGTCGGTTGAGCCTTGACCGACGTCGCCTTGGCCGGTGCGCTGCTGGATCGAGTACGGCCCTTGACCATGGTCACGAGCGTGCTGGGCTTGGCTGTGTGCGTAGGCTTAGGAGAGGGCGTAGCGCCTCCCACCTTGGTACCGCGAACAGAGGTGACCTTGGAGGTCGGCCGAGCTGTTCGTGATACCGCAGGGGACGGCGTTGCGCCGGCAACCTTGGTGCTGCGAGCCACGGAGCTAGCCTTGGCCGAGCTCTGGCGAGCTGTGCGCGTAGCCGCAGGCTTGGTGCTGCGGACGATGGAGCTGGCCTTGGCAGAGCTCTGGCGCGCCGTGCGCGTAGGCGCGGGAGAAGGCGTTGCGCCTGCTACCTTGGTGCTGCGAACAGCAGAGCTGACCTTTGCAGAGCTTTGGCGGGCTGTACGTGATATCGCTGGAGATGGCGTTGCGCCTCCCACCTTGGTACCACGAACCGAGGTGACCTTGGACGTGGGCTTGGAAGTGCTCTGGCGCGCTGTGCGTGTAACCGAGGGAGCGGGCGTTGCGCCTGCTACCTTGGTGCTGCGAACAGCAGAGCTGACCTTTGCAGAGCTTTGGCGGGCTGTCGAAGGAGAAGGCGTTGCGCCCCCAACCTTGGTACCACGAGCGGAGGTGACCTTAGAAGTCGGACGAGCCGTTCGTGAAGACGAAGGAGCAGGGGTGGCCCCTCCTACCTTGGAGCTGTGGACAGCCGAGCTGGCCTTGACAGAGCTTGGGCGAGCCGCTGAAGGTGAAGGAGTAGCGCCTCCTATCTTGGTGCTGCGGATAGCGGAGCTGACCTTGGCAGAGCTCTGGCGAGCTGTTGAAGGAGCAGGCGTTGCACCCCCTGCCTTGGTGCTGCGAACAGCGGAGCTGGCCTTAACGGAGCTTTGGCGGGCTGTGCGCGAGACTACGGGAGACGGCGTCGCGCCTCCCACCTTGGTGCCACGAACAGAGGTGACTTTGGAAGTCGGACGAGCTGTCCGTGAGGAAGAGGGAGAAGGCGTCGGGCCTGCAACTCTGGTGCTTCGAACGGCGGAGCTGGTCTTGGCCGGGTTAGACATGGTATTAGACGCAGTAGCCTTGCTGTGAGACGAGACTTTGGAGGAAGCAGCGCCTGTGCGGCGCGGTCCGCTGCTAGAAACGATGGAGGTGGGCTTGACAGAAACGGGGCGCGTGCTGGAAGGTCCAGCACGGCTATGAGCTGAAGAGCTAGGCTTGGCCGGAGCAGAGGGCGTGCCAGACGCCGTTGCACGGCCCGAAGAACGAGGCTTGGTAGACATAGAGAGAGTACTGGCTCGTGGAGCACGTCCAGGAGCCGAGGAGGTAGGCTTAGCCGGTGCCGACACCGGGCTGGAAGCAGTAACACGGCCCGATGACATGGGCTTGGATGAGATGGGCTTCGCGCCGGACGGGGCAGCCGAGGAGCTAGGCTTCACCGACCCGGAAAGTGTGCTGGATGGGATGCGGCCCGGAGCCACAACACCTGGGGCCACGGAGCTTGGCTTGGCCGAAGCATGAGCCGTGCTGGATCGGACCCTACGGCCTGCAGCTGAGGAGGTGGGCTTCGAAGCCGAGACGGGGCTGGATGCGGTGGCACGGCCGGACGACATAGGCTTGGAAGAGACCGGGCGCGCGCTGGAAGGAGAGACACGGCCAGGAGCTGAAGAGCTTCGTCTCATCGAAGCCGAAGCCGTGCTGGAAGGACCCACGCCGCCGAGACCTGAAGAGCTGGGCTTGGCCGAGGCAGGAACCGTGCTTGATCGAACCCTTCGGCCGGCAGATGAGGAGCTAGGCTTGGCCGGGGCCGAGACTGGGCTGGATGCGGTGGCGCGGCCAGAGGACATAGGCTTGGAAGAGACTTTGTGCGTGCTGGAAGGAGCAACACGGCTCGGGCCTGCAGAACTGGGCTTCATCGAACCGGAGAGCGTGCTGGACGGGATACGACCTGGGGCCACAACACCCGGGGCCACGGAGCTTGGCTTGGCTGAAGCATGAGCCGTGCTGGAACGGACCCTACGGCCGGCATCGGAGGAAGTCGGCTTCATCGAGGCAGGATGCGTTCCGGACGGAGACACACGGCCGGCAGCGGAGGAGGTAGGCCTTGGGGCTGAGACCGGGCTAGAAGCGGTAGCATGGCCAGATGACATAGGCTTTGAAGACCTCGCGGGCGTGCTAGAGTGAGGCACACGGCCAGCGGCTGAGGAAGTAGGCTTCATCGAAGCAGGGACCGTGCTAGACGGGATACGGCCGGGGGCGACGACTCGGCTGGGAGCCGAAGAGCTTGGCTTGGCTGATGCATGGCCAGAACTGGACGGAGCCACACGGCCGGCACCCGATGAGCTGGCCCGGGCGGGAGCAGAAAGCTTGCTAGAAGCAGTAGCCCGACCGACCGGTGAAGAGGAAGGCTTGCCGGAGCTCAAGGGAGTGCCATGGGAGATGGCGCTGCTAGCTTTGGCAGGAGCAGACATGGTGGAGCCACGAGCACTGGTGACAACACGCGTTGGCTTGACGGAAACCGAGGTCTTTTGAGACCCAGGAGCGCCGCTGACAGGAGCCGGCATGGTGCTGGAGGCACGAGCACTGGTGACGACACGAGAAGGCCTGACAGAGGCAGAAGACGTTCTAGATCCCGGAGCGCTGCTGACAGGCGCGGCACCCGGCTTGGTAGAGCTCGCAGGCATGCTGTGCGAAATGGCACTGCTGGCAGGGGCGGCACCGGCTCTCGTTGAGGTACGAACGGCTCGGCCCGACGAAGAGCTACTGGCAGGCTGAGAGCTAGGCTTGACCGGGGCAGAGGACATCCTCGAAGCAGGGGCACTGCTGACAGGTATGGCGCCCACTCTAGAAGAGCTTGATGCGGTGCCACGAGAAACGGCACTGCTGGCAACCCTGGAGCTCGCCTTGGCTGACGTGCGAACAGGACGGCTCATCGTGGAGCCGCCGGTAGGCATGGAGCTAGGCTTGGCCGAAGAGATCTTGCCGGAGGCAGGAGCACTGCTGACAGGGACGGCACCGACCTTGGTAGAGGTCGAAGATCGGCGGCTGGATACACTGCTGACAGAGCTGGCGCTGGATCTCGCTGACGAAGGCCTGTTGCCGATGCTGGAGGCGCTGCTGGCGACAGAGCTTGCCCGAGACGTGGGAGTCACACGGCCCGCGGCGGAGCTGCGCGTAGGGGCTGAGCCGGGCTTGGCGGAAACAGAGGGTCTGCCGGATGCAGGAACGCTACCGACGGAGCGAGCGCTGGTCCTGGCCGAGGCAGGGACGGTGCCGGGAGAGGAAGCGCGGCCAGCGTTGGCAGAGCTAGTGGGAGAGCCAGACTTGGCCGACGTCGAGCGCATGCTGCCAGGGGCGCCATTGCTCATGGATGCAGATCGAGCCTTTGTAGCCGAGCGGGAGGCGCTTCCAGGAGCTTGAGAACCAGATCTGGCAGGAACAGATGGAGTGGTGCGCGAGACGCCGCTGCTAGCCCTGGCAGAGCTGGGTCTAGCAGAGCCAGATGTCGCAGGACGCGATACGGGGCTGCTGGCTCTAGCAGAGCTGGGTCGGACAGATCCTGAAGACGCGGGCCTTGACATGGCGCTGGTAGGGGTGGCAGAGCCAGACCTGACAGGAGTGACACGGGTGCTTCTACCCGAGGTAGCACTACTGCCGATACCAGAGCCGATCTTAGAGGAAGCAGCGCGGGTGGGGCTGCTCACTGGGCGAGAGATAGATCTAGTAGCAGAGCCCGTGTGCGAGGCCATGCCAGAGCTAGGCTTAGTAGACCCGACCGACGTGCGCGAGCGGACGCCGCTCGCCGTTCCAGAGCTGAGTCTGGCCGATGAAGGAACCGCACTGCCAGAAGTGGCACGCGAGAGAGTCTGCGAACCCGAGCGAGACGCGCTGCCGGTGTGAGAAGCACTGGGAGCTCCCGAGGAGCCGGGGGTTTGAGAGCCGGTAGGGCCGACGACTGGTGCAACGGAGGGAATTCCGGAGGCGTTGACACCGCGGGTAGCGGAGGTCGTTCCAGATGCAGCACTGCTCCGGACGGTGGAGGCGCCGCTGCGGGTCGGAGTGGGAGCCGCACTGCTAGCGCCACCATTTCCAGGTGCCGGAGCAGCATCATCATCACCACCAGGAGCGGGAGTAGGATTTCCGGGTGCTGGGGCATTGTCGCCGTCTTGATCGTTGCCAGGAGCGGGAGCGGCAGAAGGCTTCTGGCCGCCGCCCTGAGTTGGAGCAGGGGCGGGAGCATCACCATCCTGATCGTTGCCGGGAGCGGGAGCGGCAGAAGGCTTCTGGCCGCCGCCCTGAGTTGGAGCAGGGGCGGGAGCATCACCATCCTGATCGTTGCCGGGAGCGGGAGCGGCAGAAGGCTTCTGGCCGCCGCCCTGGGTTGGAGCAGGGGTATTGCCGTTGCCAGGAGCAGGAGCATTATCACCATCCTCATCGTTTCCAGGAGCGGGGGCAGCAGAGGGCTTCTGGCCGTTGACAGGAGCTGGAGTAGCACCACCGTTGCCGCTGCTCTTGGTTGGGGCCGGGGCATTGCCATTGCCAGGGGCGGGAGTATCATCACCATCCTGATCGTTTCCAGGAGCGGGAGTGGCAGAAGGCTTCTCGCCATTGACGGGAGCGGGGGTAGCACCACCGTTGCCGCTGCTCTTGGTCGGGGCCGGGGCGTTGTCGTTGCCAGGAGCGGGAGCAGGAGAATCATCACCATCCTGATCGTTTCCGGGCGCCGGAGCGGCAGAAGGCTTCTGGCCGCCGCCCTGTGTCGGAGCCGGAGTATTGCCATTACCGGGAGCGGGAGCATCACCGTCCTCATCGTTTCCGGGGGCGGGAGCGGCAGAAGGCTTCTGGCCGTTGACCGGAGCGGGAGTAGCGCCGCCGTTGCCACCACCCTGGGTAGGAGTAGGGGCATTGCCATTGCCAGGAGCGGGGGTGTCGTCACCATCTTGGTCGGGAGCTCCAGGAGCAGCAGTAGGCTTCTGGCCGTTGACCGGGGCAGGCGTGGCGCCGTTGTCAGGAGCGTTGGTCGGAGCGGGAGACTCGCCGTTACCAGGGGCAGGCGCAGGAGTATTGTCACCATCCTGATCATTGCCGGGAGCAGCGGTAGGCTTGCGGCCGGCGCCGTTGGTCGGCGTGGCACGGTCATTGCCGTTGCTCGGGGCGGGAGCGGGAGCATTGTCGCCATCCTGGTCGTTTCCAGGCGCAGGAGATGGGTTTTGGTCGTTTCCTGGGGCTGGTGTAGCACCGCCGTTGCCACTGCTTCTGGTGGGGGCGGGAGCATTGTTGTCGCCGCCGCCGTTACCAGGCTCCGGAGTGTTGTCACCATCCTGATCATTTCCAGGAGCGGCAGTTGGCTGTTGGCCGCCACCGTTTACCGGTGCCGGTGTGGCGCCGCCGTTACCACCGCCCTGGGTGGGAGCGGGAGGAGCATTGTCATCACCGTTGCCAGGCTGCGGGTTGTTGTCACCGTCCTGATCATTACCGGGAGCAGCAGTTGGCTGTTGACCGCCACCGTTACCGTTGCTCTGGGTGGGAGCGGGAGGAGTGTTGTCATCGCCATTGCCAGGCTGGGGGGTGTTGTCACCGTCCTGATCATTTCCAGGAGCAGCAGTTGGCTGCTGACCGCCACCGTTGCCGCTGCTCTCGGTAGGAGCCGGAGCATCATTGTCATTACCGGGAGCGGGAGCGGGAGGAGCGTTGCCATCGCCGTTACCAGGCTCAGGGGTATTGTCGCCGTCCTGATCATTTCCAGGAGCGGCAGTTGGCTGCTGACCGCCACCGTTGACCGGTGCCGGCGTCACATCACCGTTGTCGCCCCCCTGGGTGGGAGCGGGAGCGGGAGCATCACTGTTATTACCGGGAGCTGGAGAAGTATTGTCGTCGCCATTTCCGTCACCAGGGGCGGGGGCATTGTCACCAGGCGCAGGAGTATCATCACCGTCCTGGTCGTTCCCGGGAGCAGCTGTTGGCTGTTGGCCACCATTGTCACTGCCATCGGTTGGGGTGGGAGCAGCACCGTCATCGCCGCCATCCTCGTTGCCGGGAGTGGGAGAAGCGTTGTCGTTGCCGTCAGTGGGAGAAGGCTGCTCGTCACCGCCATTTACTGGCGCTGGCGAGGCATCGTTGTCACTGCCTGGGGTTTCAGTGGGTTCGGCATCGTCACCACCGGTAGGGGTTGCAGTGGGAGCTGAGTCGTCATCGCCGCTACTCGGAGATGCATCTGGGGCCTCAGTAGGCTCAGAGTCGCTGTCCGTGCTTGGAGCAGGGTCGGCATCGGAAGAAGGAGCAGCTGAGGTCTCGGGTTCGTCGTCATCACCACCGGCGTTCTGGTCGTCGCCGTCGTTGTCGTCGGGTTTCTGACCGTCTTGTGGGCCCTCTTCAGGTTTCTTCTCTGGACCTGTGGGCTCACCTGTAGCCTCAGGCGTTCCTGGTATAGAGGTAGCGGAGGGCAACTGAGTGAGGGCGCTGCTGATAGCAGTCTCGGATAGCGTAGCGGATGGCTGCTGCGCTATTGTGCTGTTGTAATTTCTCTGGTAAATATGCACCCCTCTGTGAGGAAGAGGTGCTCTGGGAATGTGAAAGGCCGTGATGGCCTGGGAGAGCAAGAGCAATGTAAACGATTGAGTGATCATCTTGGGCGAGAAGATGGTCCTACGAATAAGAAAATAAATGAATGAAAAGGACCAACCAGTGATCACCGACCGAGAGAAGAAAAGCTCGCGAAAAAGAACGCTCTGCCTGAGCCTCCCAGGATTTAAGATCTGGTTACATTGCCGACTCTTTATACACGAGCAGCAGAGGACCTGCCGCCGGCAAGTTTATTTTAACGTTTCCCGACCCGAGCAGGCCACTTTCGGTGCAATGTGCCCTGATGCCTGGACTGTAGGGGAACCTCTTGCCGTGGATGCAACTGTCGTTCATGCATGGCTTGGGTTTCGTTGTTTCTCAGGGTGAAACGACGAGGGTCCAAGTGACTCCATCATCACAGCAACCTCAAGCCTAACAAGCTCGACAGGGTGGGTTTACCCTGCACACCTCTCTGGCCTTGGCGAGCCGGGCACATCGTTAAGGATTTCCGGCCTTTGTGGGGGGAAGATGGCCCGGTGTGGGTCGCATTGACACGGAAACATGGGAACCAACTGACAAGCGAGCCGCAGATAGATGAAGGCCCTCCTTCTAGAACCCTACCGATGGACCCCTGAAGGACCCGTCTCTGCAGGCCCAAAAGCTTGCCAGCGTCGATCCCAGGGACCTGCGCTGGATCTGGTCCTGGTTGGCGCGCCATTCCCGTCTTCCGTAGGTGAAGGAGCAAGAAAGTTTTGCAGGACACTGGTGGTGATCCAACACCCACACAACTCGGACTTGGCGATATCGCAATTAATCTGATAACCGGAGCTTCGGCCGTTGTCGGGAGTCGACACTCCTTGGGCAGGCTGACACAGCTTCTTTATTGCTTGTGCATCATTCCTTCGTCCGAATGTGCTGAGTGTGCTGCTGACCCGAACGTTGCTCCCTCCAATGTAAAAATGGGCCGACGAGGGACTTTCCGTGATACTTTTGCATGTGCCAGCATACTGACGTAGCATCACCGCGTCGTATGTACATAAGCAGGGCCGTTGGAAGCTCCAGCGTTCAGGGAGGAAGCAAGCACGGCAAGCTCAGGTGAGGTGGTGAGGTCAACAAGGTGCATGTGGATGCCAAGCATGTCACCATGTGTTGGCCCCCTTCACAAACGGCCAGGGTCCAAGCAGAATGACTGCGTTTTTCTCCGCAATCGGACCAGGGACCGAAATGTTTCGACGAGCTGCCTGCTGTCTCTGACCGTCCGCAAGATGAAAGGGTCACACTTTCGCCTTCGTTGCCCCCTGGAACAACACTTTCGAGACTGCGATGTTCCCCCACCAGCATGATCTCCATTTGCATTGGCCAGCTGATTACTGACTAGAAAGGGGAGAGAGGGCACGGAGGCCTCGCAAGCGGACCCGCGCATGCGACTGTGCTGTGGTGGTGATTATCTGCCTTGAACACCGGCTTGTGAGCAGTGATGCTATTTGTGCGAAAGATGTGCACCTCTCACCATCATCTCAGCTCGATCAAGTGTCCTGTGGGTCTTTGGCCACAACGGCTCGAGCTACGCATCATCAGGGTGCGTTAGTGCCTGTCGCTTGGCGGCAATATCGAGAAGATCGCCCAACGGCAGGCGCCAAGTGCATCCCACCAGATTGCAAATGAAGCCCAGAGCAGGATTGCCTTTCGCTCGGCGGAAGAGGATGCCGGGAATTTTCCAAAAGATTCGCCCTGACGCCAGAATAGGGGTGAAGAGAAGCGAAGGATGGGGATCCCTGACCTTGTGCCCGCAAAATGACAAGGGTCCTGGAATTGGTGGCCCAACTGACCAGCCGTCCGGCTGTCCGGGAATACCTGATATTGTGAGAGGATCACGACCAAATGATAGGTCATTCATTCTCCGTGATCTTTGGAGCTTCTGCCGATCATGTGCAAATAGTGTGTCAAGGGTCCTTAGCTTGCACTGCTCTCTTTTTGATGGTTGTTGGGTTCGAGCTAAATTTGGCTGCGTTATTCATGTTTGCGTCTAACCAACAATGGTTGGTTTATGAGCGTTGAAGCATGGCATTTCCAGAAAACTCCATAGCACGAAGACCCAAGTCGAGTACCCTGAGCATCTCCAGGGGTCCTAAAACAACAGGAGTGCTCGGCGTCCCCTGCAAGGCTGCAATGCGACGTTTGCCTGACCAGGGGCCCCCTCGATCCATGACGACTGAGAAACTTTGCTCACGTGGAGCTGCACGACGTTTTCCAAGGCTCCTTGCATTTGCGATCGGTCGGCGCGACTCCAGCAACCTTCGACGAGTTCCGCCCATTATGAGCCCGTAACGACCGACCAGGCAGAAGGAAAGCGGTGATAATCACACAATTGCTTGAAAAGTTTTCGCGAACATGAAACGACTCAACAAATTTTCACCTCAGAAAAGCTGTTGCCTCGCTGCGACGGGTCAAGCGGCCGAGTCTGCAGCTATCATTGATGTTGCGAACCCCAGCAGTTGAGCAACTTGGCTCATGACTAATTTACAGGTAAGTTTGGGTACGCGAGGTGAGAGCGCAATAGTGATGTCGTCGGCGGTGCTGCTCGTCCAGCACCGATACCAGTTGTGCACACTCCGTACGGAGTACATACCTCAGGTCTGCGGGAGGTACCCATGTTTGGTTACATTTACCGTTGTACCTGCATTCCACAAGTAAACTATTATTATCTTCATGTATGTAAGGTTGTTTCACCTGGCTCTCACGCTCTCTCAATTGTTGTACAAGTAAGCACACGACTGCTTTTGACCCAGCTTTTTGCGGTCGCACGGTTGTGCCGTCATCCCCAGAGTTGTGTCTGTCGCATTTCGGCAAGGGGTGCCCGCTGACGTGACGGCATCCCAGCTCGGCCTTCCATCAATCCAATCTTAATGGCCCGATACGTATGTGCTTGTAGTTTTGATGCAGTCAAGTCTATTTTTGGATGAAACATGCGGTCCCAGCTTCGTCACGGCCATACAAGTAGCCTCATCGTTTGAGCTTCCTAGGCGAATAACGAAGGCCCATCGCGATATGATAAGGCTGTTTCGACCATGCTACCCTGGAGTGAGATGCTGAGGTACGCAAAAGCCCTAATTTTTTGCTGGAATTCCCCTCATACTGTTGTACGACGATGTAAGACGATTATTGTCACATTCTGTCGATCGATGGGACTTGCGAGCAGAATTTGTGGTGAACCGCGGAAGCGAGTGCAAAAATTGCAGCGGACTCGGGGACTGACCCATCGGATTGACTGTCTGTTTTACGACGAGGAGCATGCTACTTGTCCGAGAAGACGCTCAATTCGTCCCCTGCGTCTGCCTTGCCGAATCCCGGGGACATCATTCGCGGACACCCTTATCTCTTCTGGTTTTCGGGTTTTGCCATGGGTCGAAGGCGTGCTTGGACTCTTACCAAAAGTCGGGTAGCACGGTAGCAACTACCTAGAGTGCCTTGGCTGCAACTTCGGAATGACACCTTGAGTGACTCGAATCGCTTTCAGATTGATTGGTACGGGGTAATAGTAACCCAGAGAGTTTGGGCTTGACGAGTTGGAGCTTTGCTGTCGTGACATTGTCTTGCATGTGTCGTTCAAGTGCTCGTGGGTGATGACTGCTCTACTGGTTGGAGATGAGAACGATGGATGCCTTCAATGTGAGGACCCAACCAGGCGGGCCAGGCTAACTGGAGGCTGGGAGCTTTGGCTGCAGGCTGGATCTGCCCCAGTGCGCCCTGCGACCCTGGGAATGGGAACATGAAGGCACCAAGGGTATTATTACAGTGAGGATGTGTGCTGGGTTTTAGTGCCATCCACGCCCCTGTTTTGCCTAAACATGCCAAGGCGTGCTGGGCCCTTATGTACATACTGCACGTACTCCGTACCTTGCATCATACATCAAAAAGCTTGGACCAATCGGGCTTCAGCTTGCCGTCGGCTTTAAGCCAGCTCTGGCCACTTCATCGCTATTCACGATGATGGGAAATCTGCATTCGAATACCGGTAGATTCCCATACGAGACATCGTAGCCCTTAGAGAGAAGGTGCATCTTCACGTTCAATTGCAGCAAAATGACCGCAAAAAGGCTCTGGTCAGCCTGCAGCACCTCTTCATCCTGCAGTAGCAGGGCTATGAGGGCCGATTTAATCGTTATACTAGAACTTATCGTAAGCTACCGTAAAACCATTATAGAAGCTGAAATCATTAGAAAAAGCCGTATTAACTAATCAGATTGCAAAAATCCTAGCCTCTAATTAGCTATATAACTAGAGGGGCAAAAAATAAGCTCCGTGATTGGCTAGCTGCCTATGTAAGTCTATAGTAGCTATTGTATAATTACCGTGTTATTCGATAGTGTGTAGTAGTTTATACGTTAGGTAAATTGAATTAAATTGATAGTGGCGACGGCGATAATACTGCTTAATTAAGTTAATTAAGTGTTAAATTCAATATTAAATAGGTAATTCTTATTCATAAAGGCAAGAGTAATTAATTACACGGCTAGCCGACCAGCCAACTAGCCGACTAATCAGCACGTAGATATAGCTTCTAATGATTTAGTTATGTATAATGATTTGGCCCTCTATAATGATTTGGCCCTCTATAATGATTTGGCCCTCTATAATGATTTGACCTAGTAAACGATTAAAATCCCCCTCTGTTTGCCACTACTGTGTCCTACCCTGCACCGAGCCTGGATTCCAACGATTTGGCATCGAATGATAGACAGGCCTTTCCTTGGTCGCCAAACACTCGTTTTTCACATTAACTTCCATTGGATGATCCATGATCGCTCGCACAATTTTCACATAAGCTTTGAACAAAATCACCTTGAACAAGGTCAATTTGCCATGTATTAACTGATTGTTCGGCCGCAACTTTGGCCAAACTTCATGTTCCAAGAACGTTGTCACGTTCCAGACTTGAATAGATGAACGTGACAAGGGCACTTGTTGAAGCCCTTTCGCATTTAAGCTTCGGGATCTGCGTAGTTGCAGGGGATGACGTTGTGGAAGGTAGCATTCTGGTTTAAGTTAAAACTTGCTACCACAAGCATACATGTAAGCACAAGATCACTCATTATCTGGCATAGAGCACGTGGTTTCGAGTTTCCCAAACATGTAACTTTGACCCACTAGTTATCAAAATGTCGTCTATGAATATGGTCTAGGACCTTCATTCGCGAGCATCATTTGTTGTGCCGCAGTGCACGGCACATCAGGTAGACCACATGTTCATTTAGTCATATGCTATACAGTAGCCAGGATTGATTTATGATCTCTAACTAACCATTATACTCGTTTCATTTCAACAGTTCAAATTCTTCAA
>JADHZA010000461.1:0-17262 GCA_018831705.1 Torrubiellomyces zombiae | reverse complement strand
GCCACCATGCTCAGATGGGAGTAAAACTCCTCAAGCATGAGACTCATCGAATTCAGCAGACTGTGCATGTACCCGCTTCCCTGGGTCTCGCTCGACTCCTCCTCTTGGCGCAAGGCCTCCTGGAACGCTTCGAAGTCGGTCATCCACTCCTTGGCGAAAGCGGCGTCCTTGACGTCTGTCTTATTGAAGACGAGAATCATGGGTAACTTCGTCTTGTACAGGATAGAACAGGCGTAGAGCATATTAGACATGAAAGTGGATGTAGAGGATGTGCGCGGCGTGTCGATGATGTATGCGATGACGGTGGGGAACGAAGATGCCAGCGACTCGAGCAGGATCGTCCCCGATGCCGACCAGACAAAGACCTCGATCTGGCCAGGTGTGTCGACGAGGATGGTATCGACGGCTTGGGAGTCGGCGGACGGCTTGGTGCGCTTCTCCAAAAGGTTGACCACCTGGTCGACCTTGGTGGCGAAGAGGTTCAGCGAGGTCAGGATGCCGCCGTTCGGGCCGAGGTTGTACTGCCGCATCACTTCTTCGTAGTTGACAGAGTCGCGGATGTCGATGTTGGAGTCGAAGGGGACGTTGAGCACGGCTGGGTCCAGGTTGATGACGTAGGGTGTTTTCTTCTGCGCGTGGAGGTGCGCGTTGATCCGTTGCATGAAGGTCGTCTTGCCGGAGCCTGGGAATGATAATCAGCAGCTGGGGTGGTTAATTGGTAGGCTGCTGCTCGGAATGGGAGGCGATCAAGGTCATCGAGATGGCGAGATGACACGTACCTGCCATGCCGACGCAGACAATGGCCGGTGGTGGCGACGAGGCCTCACCCTCCTCACCCGTTGACGAAGACGCCATGACGTGGCGGCGGTCAGGCGCGGCCCCGGGACGAGACCCTTGACCGCAGCTGAGGGCGCAGAAAGAAGATGAAATGGAAAGAGAGACTCAGTGTCGCGAAATAGTGGTCTGCTCGGTGGGCGTGTATGGACAGATTGCGCACGAGGTCGTGTGTGGACGAAGTGAAGCTTCAAACTTTTGGTGGTGAGAAACGATGCCCCGCTATTGGAGACGACGAATGCCCCGCCCGCCACTATGTAATGCTATAAGCAAATGTCATGGGATTTTGGGACCCTTTTTACTTCCATCATATCATTCATCTTGTTTGAGTGAACTTGCAATTCGTTCAACATGTCTTCAATTGAATGACTACCCTGTGACTCACAGAGAGCCATGCTACCGCCCCCCATGAAAATTGCTAACTGACAGCCGCCACTGATGTTATAACACACGAACCTTACAGAGCAGCCTCACCCATCTTTCACCCTTCCGTCCCGCTGCTACGAAACGTCGCACATAGGGCCGCATAATGGTGCGTCAGATCGAGCACGTTCTGCGGCAAGCTCGTCGCCTGGATGATGCTGCGGACCTTGACGGCGCCCTCGTCCTCAATCAACGTCCGTATCGTATGCAGCAACTCCGGGCTAAACTCGCTGTACCAGCGATACTGCCACGTCACCAGCCTGATCACGGCCGCCACCGTGTCTCGCGTGTTTCTCGACTTCGAAAAAGCCCGCAACACGCCGGCGAGAGCCTTGGGGCTGAAGCGGAGCGCGAGACACGCCCGGTACGCTTCCAGCGCTTCGTCGAAATGCTGGAGCCGCTCGGCGAGCGCGCCTAGGATCTCCCATTCCTCGGCTGACTTCTTGTACTGCATTTGCTGCGCGCGGTACTGTGCCATCTGCGTGCGCCAGATGGTGTAGACTCGCAGATCTTCGTACAGCACCATGAATAGACTGTCGAGCCATCGCTCGCAGAGCCGTTTGGTGTTGAGCTTGGAGAGGTGCTCGTCGTTCTGAGTGCTCTGTTGAGATGGGGTTAGCGTTGTGCCTGGATTCACGAGGCTTCGTTTGGGGACTTGCATTCTCGGGATCTGTCTTGACCTCTTGCGGGTCGATGGTGTGCGACGGCTTTTCTACATTTCCACCCTCCGCTTCTTCGCCGGCCGCTTCTGACTTCGAATCGGCGGCTTGCTCCTCCACCTTGACTTCGTCATTGCCGTTCGTAGTCGGGTCTGGCGTTCCTCGAATGCCATCTGTACTTGTGGTCCGCTTGTGATGGTTCGATGCCTCCTGCTTCTCCGTTCGATACTCATCCTCCATGACAAAGACAGTGCTGCGGATTTTGAGAAGTTGATCCCATCCAATCTTGGCCGTCATTTCGGTAAGAATGCCGTACGCGTGCTTGAACGTCCCGCGATAGCTCGCCGCCCGTAGACCCAGTAGGCTAGAGTCGACCTGCTCCGAGAACCGAGACTCAGGCTCGCTGTCAATCTCGTCCAGTCGCGTCTCGGCGAGCGTGGGAAGATGAACCTCCCGCGGTTCAGGCATGACCGGCGTATCCTTGTCTTGATAAGTAAACATGGGGCATGAGTTGAGTGTTGTGAGGGCATTCTCCCAGTCTTCCATGGCCACATAGACCTGTGCCAGCCTCGCCCAGGTGCCAAATTCGCTGGGTGCCGCGATTGTGCTTCGGTCGGCGCACCCGAGCGCGAGCCTTAGCCTTTCCTCTCTAATCTCGGCCGTCTCGGCAGTTTGCGCTTTTTTGAGCAGAAAGTCGGCCTGCGTGTCGAGCATGACGTAGTCCATCGGCGTCTCTTGAAGCGACGAATATAGTGTCTTGACACCCGAAACCTCCTCGCTCCCCATGAAGAGAACTTTCGCAAGCAGGGACGAGACCTCGATACTTTGCGTCCTGAGCTTTTCGAACAGATTAATACCAGAGGCATAGCGGCCAGTAGTCTCGAGATACTTCAACAGACCCGTCGTGAGATGATTCGAAACGTTGGTGGGGACCTGGACCACCGAGTCGGACCCGAGTTGCCATCCTGTCTCGGAGGTTAGTCTTGGCCGCCGGCTTAACAGCCCAATGAGGTCCGTCAGCGACACGAACCTCTAAAAAATAGCTGCTCGGCTGTGTTGAGAAAACGATGCTCCGTCTCCGTGTTGGTCACGGGGTTGAACCTCCTGACGCCCACAATCTTTCGAATCGTGTCTCCGCTCCCGTCGTCAGCGTACGAGTAGGCGCGTAGAACACTGCAAAGGTACGTTTCGAGCCACAATTCATCTGACGCCTTTCGCTTTTCGCCTCTCTCGTCAACGCAGTAGCTTTCGACGGTGCCCGGAATAGACACATGGATACGCATGTCAAGTCGGGAGAATGCATTGTAGCAGCTGTCCACCGTGGGTCAGATTACTTATAAGTCCCCATCAGAGCATCGATCGTTCTTCGCCATACCAATAGACGCCTTCAACTATCCTGGACGTGGCATTGGGGCCGTTATCGTTGTACGTGAGGGTATTGATATAGGCAGCGAGGCTAGCCGAGGAAGAGGCATCAACACCTGTGACATGGTGATAGATGCCCGTCTGTTTCCCCGAGTTGCGTATGTTTTGCTTCAAAAGATGAACTAGATCGGGCGGTCCCAGCTCTCGGAGGGAAACGAGCGACTCGGTTCTCGCGTCTATGGAATCGTGGAGGACCTCTTCGATAACTCTGATTTGCATCTTAGCTTCGGCTGCCTTTGTTTACGTTGAGCATCGGAGAAGCAGGTTGGAAACGTACTCCGGCACGGCCGGCACTACCATTGTGGCGGAAGCTTTTCCCGTGCTAATCAGGGACCGAGGCTGCCAATGGTTGCTGAAAGCCAAGGCAGGGCGCCGAGCGCGTGGATGGGGTTTGGGCGCAAGGCGACGAAGGTCCCAGTTCGGCTTCTGACGATGCGTGTTCTTGAACCCTCAGCGCTTCGATAACGGAGAGCCGAGTTCTGCGATGCACTCTCAAGCGAGCGTTGGCGTCGGCGACGGTGACGGTGACGGGATTGTAGGTGAGGCAATGGCTGACAGCTTGTCCTGGAGCCTGGAAGCTCGAGAGACAAAAACCACGTCAAACTGCGCTCGTGTGGGGCCAGGGGCTCACGTCCGTCCCTCAGAAACATGAGCCACTAGCGAAACGGTGGTGAGTTTACTTAGCTCCCGGACAGGTGATTACCTAAGCTACCCTACATATGTAGTCTTTGCTCGCTTTGTCCAGACAAACCTAGGCTTTCATGCCTTAAGCATACTTCCAGTTCTGCTTGACGTTTCCTTAGTACGTGCTATTTCATATATACAGGTTCTGAAAGCTCACCACAGCGCGGAACAAAGACACAAGTCGACTCGGAAGCAGGGGCGTCTTAGGCTCCCAGCTACACTTTACAAGTTGAGACTAACCGTCATCGAAGAATTGAGCCATGTCGAGCTCCTCGTCAACTAGCCCACCTACGAAGGATCCGTGTTCTCGAAGGATTCAACCCTCTATTGATTCGTATTTGGCCTTCGATGCACTTGGCTTTTGTGGACAGAATCGTCTTGTCTCGGGTTTTCCGGGATTCAATTCCGGGCCCTTGCGTACATGTAGGTGGACATGCTGTTCGCCACGGGGCAGCCTAAAATATATTAAGAAACAAAATTGCTGCGCTACCCACGATTTACATCTCGGGTAGCGTTTTCTATGCACATCTTTCGATCGTCCTATGATTGACCACGTAGATCACCCGTTAGACTATCATGCACTGCTAGCTTCCCTGAGTTGGTGTATCTTTAACGACGTCGAGTTTGCGGATCATTAATTGTCCTATGACCTTTTTGCTCGGATCAGGTGCTGATCTTCTCCGTAGTTTTTGGGCGTGTCATCTATCTAACACACGTACTCGGTCCTTGATTCCACTTGTAAATACGTATAAGAAGAAGGCTTCAAGGCCTTCATTGCGCACACAGCCATAAGCATTCTCATTTGGCCACAGAGCTCAATTTTTACCGCAAACTATCATCATGAAGCCGCTTTCTCTCGTCATCTATTTCTTCGTCGCCTTTGCGACTGCTGCAAGAAGCAGCCGTGTCAATGTTAGGTCTGTCGCGCGAGCTGCGTCGGAAGATCTGGAACAACCCAATTCGACCATCAGCAGGGTCAAGATCCGTGCGCCCCTTCTATCAAAACGCGATAGCTCAGATGACGATGGCAGCGGCTCTATCACCGACGACGAATCCGATATCCACGAGGATGGGCCGCTCAAAGTGCAGTGCGACAAAGCCAGACCACTCGCACAAGAAGACAGTGAAGCATTCTGCGGCCTTTTACCAAGTTTTTCAAAGAAAATCACATTGGCGAAAGGGCGCAATGTAAAGCTGAGACATCCTGATTCTCCATGCGTGCTGACGGTAGACAACTGGGGCGGTGCTCTCATTCTGGCCATGGAAGATCTGGAGAAGTTTTGTCTAGAAATCAGTGAGAAGTGCCCGAAGGAAGAGGGCGGAATGAGGGCCAAGCGATCTCCCAACAACCCGCACTTCTTTGGCATTCGATTGACGTACAACACGGAGAAGCGCAAAGAGGTGGCACCCGAGTCTTGCAAGTCTTAGTAGGCTGATGTCTCGCTTCCTTCTGGTCAGGCGGATAGAATACGCTCTACGCTATGCGATCCAATGGACGAGAATCGATGAGTCGAGGGATATTGTGTGAGCCTATTACCACTGGAGATGGAGGAATTGATGACACCCATCACAATCATAACGTAACATTGAATGCCATGACTTGTTTGCGGACCCTTTTTTAGCTTCAATGCTATACAAAATGAAATGACAAAAATACAATATTGCAAATCTCAGTCGCCGTGTCAAACTGCTGGACGCTAAGGATAGCGGTTGGCTCTTGCTGCCACTTTACCAGACGAAAGGAGTGCCTGACAAACTACACGTAGCAGGGAAGGGTATCAAGGCCTTGAGCCCACCGTCTGCCTAGGCCTGACGGGCACAGGTGTCCTCGCTCCCCCGGTTCTGTTCATACCATAGGCTGGTCTAGTTACGGTGGCGGGCATCGAGTTTCTCGCACGATGGCCTTTTGGTGTAGCGCCTGCAGCTGATGATGACGGCGTTGCAGTTGGCCTGCCCGGTTGAGTAGTCGACCGGGCCGATGTGGGGACGGCGGGCGCCGAGTTTGTCCCACTCACGGCCTTTTGCTCCGCCTCTCGATCTGGGTCGTGCAAGCCAACATACCGGAATGTCTGCAAAGACTGCACCGTCGTCATGACGAGGTCGGTAGTGAGCGATTCAACACTCGGAGGCTTAGGTTCGAGCGCAGAGCCATCGGTGGTCTTCTCGACCTGAGCTGTGGCAAGCTTGATGGCGATGCTCATGGCGTTTTTGATCTTCTGAAGTTAGCAAAAGAAAAGAAAAAGAAAAAAAGAAAAAGTTTCATTTCGCAGCAGAGAGTTTGACTTTGGATGCAACAGCTTATTATGGATAGGAAAATGGCAGATCCAAACTCACCTGGCGTCCATTCAGCGTCATATTTGCTAGCCGGTCAATTCCTTCTTCGTCAATGTCTACAGTGATGTTGCTCATCTTCTGAGCCTCAGCCAGGAAATTGAGCCAGATCTTCTTGCGAGCTTTGGTATCAAGGCTGGGATATTTGTGGCAAAAATGTATACGGCCTAGACGGAAAAGGTGAAGTCTTAGTCGGCGACGTGTCAAACAAGAGGTGCAACCTGGGGCTTACTCAGAAATGCTTCGTCGATTTTGTCAATTTGGTTTGTTGTCAGGAGCAAAATGCCCTCATAGTACTCGAGCTCGCGCAGGAAGACGGAGACGATGGCGTTGTGCTTCAAATCCGTCACATTGCGTCTGGCCAAGAATACATCCGCCTCATCAAGTAACAGCACAGCTTTCCAGTGCGTCGCTAGCTTCAGAATCTGCACGAGATTTGTGTGAATGTCGCCCGGTTCATGGCCGAGAGCACCACTTGATACAATGTAAAGCGGCATATGGCCCGTCTCGGCAATGGCCTCGGCCGTCAATGTCTTGCCGCAGCCGGGGGGCCCGTAGAGAAGGCCGATGAGACCCCTGCCCTTGCCCTTGACGAAATCGTCAAAGGTAGAGGAGCCGACGCTGTGGGCCTTGATGAGCTTGTACATCATGCTTCGAAGCGATGGCTCCATGACGAGCGAGTTGAGCAAATTGCTGCGTGGAGACATGTAGTTAACAATTCCATCCTTAAGACATTCCCTGGCAAAACATACTTGTTCCATTCCACCATTGACAGTTTGTCCACGCAGAACGCAGCTAGACTCTTTAATCAGCAAACTGAAACAACGGCAGACATCGCACTCGGGACTTTGGTAGCGAACGAACCCCATATCGAGTTGCCGAAGGAGTATCCGTACACAAACGGAGACAAGATCAGGTTCTCTTCTTCAGTCATGTTCTCCGGAGAAATGTATGGTCTTTCCCCGATTTCTGACATCTCGAGATCCGAATCATCGCCGTCCCATCCAACCATTTCGGATTGCTTCTCTGACGCAAAAAGATGCTTGTTTGGGTCCCCAAGTAGTGCATCGAGCACTTCCTGCATGTAGCTTCCAAGTTAGCTGTGCAATGTCAAACTCATAAGACGAACTTAAGCTGTGGCTACAATAGAGAGTTCGAGGTGAAATATGGGAGTTCCGTGCCTTTGTGTCCTCCCCACTGGCTGCGTGTAGGTCGGAAACCCACGCACGCATTGAGACCCGACTTCCCTCAGGGTCGGGAACGAGGCCGTTTCGAGAGTCGACTTGGTCCATCATTGCCGGATCTATCATAGCATGTCCGTAAAACTAGTTGTTTATGTCACCCTTTCAGCTCTCAAGTTCTTGGTCGGTTCTGCACGTATCCCATAGCGAGGGGATGCTAACTCACGCTGAAGGAAACTAGCTCTTTGCCAGCTTTACACAAGCCTTTCCCTTCATACTTTCGGAACTCGAATCCTGTCTTGCAGAATTCCAGCTTCTTCTTCTCGCTGCGTGCTCTGACTTGTTCCAAGATGGCATCTGGACTGGGGTGGTGCCTCAGCGGCACGTACGCAAGGTCCCTGATCAGCTTGGTGCCATCAAACTGATTGATGGCCAGCATTGTATCCACGGTGCCCATATTCTCCCCATTCCAGTCTATGTACTCGGCAGAGATGCAGAAGACAAGGGATCTATCTTTCTGTTGCTCGATTTTGTGACCACGGGCTCGCCAGATGCAGTCATTGTGAAGTCCGTCCTTGCCAACGACCAGAGAGTCCGGTGGAAAGATGGTCCAGAGTAGGTGGAACTCCATGAAGTTGGGGAGGAGGGACTCCAATTTGACCATTGAGTGGCCCCATTCGCGCTCGATGAAGATGAGAGCGGCCTCAATCTCAAAGAGTGAGTTCCTGTCCCCGACACGCTTGTAGTGGTCTGCCAGGAGGCACAGCTCCGGGCGGGCCCAGTACAAGAAATGAATTTCTTCCAGCTAATAGTATGCATCCGACATCTTGGTCAGCACAGCAAGCGAACGGGATTCACAGACGGCGGAGCACATCGTTCCTCACCTCAGCATCCGCATCGTCAGTCAGGCTGAAGCCTTCGGCACCGAGAAAGATGCAACGTAGTGCTCTCCGGATCTCTGCGCCCTTGACCACGACAACGGTACGGGAGTATACCATCCGATCGGTATACTCTCTTCGAACAAACAAGACGAACCGGTCAAAGTTCTCGGACGAACCCTGGGCCTTGGATGGCGTCTTCAATCTCCATCGCAACTTTTGCCTGCAAGTCACGCCCCGCGTACGGGTAGTATGTCAGCCTTTTTCACGCTTCAAGAAGGAGGTATTGGAATTTTCATCTCTGAAGGCTCTATAGCTCACTTGTCCCAGCTGAAAGGGAGAGAAAAGTTAGCTAATGTCCAGTTCTTGGAAGGAATTCTCACGGAGGACAGGGAGAACAACTATTGATCTTTTACACAAATGTGCTCGCGGCAAGTCGCAACTGGCTCGACGTGCACTTCAAGTGCGTCTGCCGAACACTTGTTGGTCTGAGGGTCTTGCTGAGGTGTTCCATTCGCATTCCCAGGTCGTTGCCCATTTTCTTTGCGCTGAAGATACTCCTCGGCAGCTACCAATAACCAAGAAATATTTGATCAGTCATGAATCAGGTGTGCCTGTAATGAAAAATGATCTTGAAAGGTATCTTACCGACAGCAATATCATCCTTATACGCATGTTGTAGCTGCTTAATCTCGCGGTCGGACACAGCCGTTTTGACCAGAGTCCGGAACGTCTCGGCGTCAAAAACCTCTGGCGCTTCCATCTTTGTCTCTCGATGCGGAGGCATGACTTCCGCGGAAGAAGCGTTCTGTGGTTTCCTGAGAGACACCGTGAGAAGTGTTGGACTGTCGGTTACTTTAGGCGCCCAGCTCGGCGAAGTTACATCCGGGTTCGATTGAGGTACTTATTCTTGGGCTATCTGGAGATCAATAAGAGGGCAAAGATACTCTGACCAATTCATTATTACATGCCGAGGTGGCCCTGCTTCTTGTTTTTTGTTTCTTGTTTCTCCGGCGCATACATACAGATTGTAGACAGGGGTCTTGGAGGCAACCACAGTAGTGGCGTCTTACGGCGTCTAAGCGCCGTCACGTACATCAAACTACGACTCTGCCGCAGTGTGATGGATTATGTCAGACGCAAGAGACGACACTAATGAGTGTGACCAAACCAAAGCAGCCGTCCTGTCCCATCTACTACATAGTGGCCCCGACGTGCCGTTGACAGATGATTGGACTTGGAAAGAGCAGGGATCACAGTCAAGGAGGCCTCATACATGAATAGTCCCATCCGTGGGTATGCCGGTACGCAGTCGCCTTACTGAAGTCTCATCGTATCACCTCCAGCTCGACGTTCAGGTATATGTATATTGATCATGGGGGTAACATGCATATGCGCAGCCCATCTTGGCACGGGGTGATTGGTACTGAAATCCAGCCACGACACCTCCTCCGCCACCCTAATTAATTACCGCATGCATGTGGTTCGCAATGTGGCAATGTACTCGACGACCTTTGCCTGCCGGCGTCAGGGATGTTCAAGGGCTGTGCATCCCGGTTTTCTGCCCATCTCTGGGGACGCTCGCCGGTTCGGACAGAGGGACATCCGGCAGCTCAACCTGCAGTTGCGCCGCCTCCGTTTCCTGTATTCCTTCAACAATGGCATCGAGCCGACCACGCACTGTCGCCCAGTTAGGATCATCTTCAGTAAACTTGCAGACCTGCAGGTGATCTGCGACAAGCCCTCGCGCCTGCTCGTTCTTCTGTCCAACCTTGGCTGCGCCATCTGGAACAATCTATGAGACAAGGAGCGAATAGGTCAGCGTTCTTACTTGCACCCATGGTATTCTGCCCGAGGCTTGACCTACCATAACACCTTTGGTCGCAGCGGTCTCGTAGAAGGTGGTGATGTCAAATTGCTCCCAGAGGTCAGCAAAGAGCGTGGTCTGCTCGACGAGCGTCTTAGACCATCGCATCAGCTCATCAACGACCTCGGTGGAACGCAGCCCGACAGCCTTGGTCAAGCCACCAAGGAATGCCGCCCATTGGGCCATGTCCGCACCTTGATGGGGCGTGCCGAAGAAGACGATGCTCTTGGTAGCCGCCAAGATGTCGCCATACATGGCCGTGCGGGCTGACGCCTGTAGAAGTGCCGACTTGATGACAATGCCGCCGAGCGAGTGGCCAACGAAGATCAGGGGGCGAACGCGCGCTGCCGCCGTCATGCGCTTGTCTCTCAAATCACTGAGGAGAGCCTCGGCAAAAGTGAAGACACGACCGTTGACGGAACGCGCAAAGGGGCGGATGAAGGCGCGCGCATCGTAGCCGAAGCTGAGAATCCGCGCATTCTGGTAGAAAGGTGACTGTGGAAGCAAATCGCGAATCCAGAGCGTCTTACTCTGAGTCCAAGTTGTGTAGGAGTCGCCACCCAGCCCATGCACAAAGACGACACTGCGGATGGCTTGGGTTACTATCATCGAGCTTGGTGTAGTATCACTCTGTGATATGTAGATACAGAGAGATGATCATGAAATAGACAGGGCATGAGGTGGTCCGATAGGACCGGATAAGGGGTACAGCTAGAGTATAGAGGGGGGTTTTGGTGAGGTTGGGTATGAGTCAAAAGCTTCTTACTCGATATCCGGGCTACTCTTTTGCTTCGGATCAGGGTATATCTGATGAAGGCCCAGAGAGCTGGCCTTCAGTAAAGTGGTAGTCAGTTCAAAATTGTCGGCTATCATCATTTGATGAAAGGTAGGAGGCGTCTACGAATCAGTCGACAATCACTCACTGGCGGTTTTAGCCACTCGTCTTCTGCTTGCTTGGTCTCGGCGCTTTCGTCACGAGTTGCAGTCATCATCAGCGTCGTTTCAAGGCAAAATGAGAGACAATTGCTAAAACTGTTATGGTCCTCGGAGATGAGTACCATGCAGCGGGAGAAAACTGCCTTAAATAGATCTCCTCCGATGAACCCTGGCCCATGCATTACTTCAATGACAAAGATAAGATTACATTCACTTCATGGCTACATGTGGTGACTGGAGCGAGCGTCATGCCGCGGTAAGTAGGCACATAGGTCGGACCTTCACTTAGCGTGGCTGCCTCGTCTACGCGCAGCGGCATTTCGGTCATTGGCCCATTTTGCATGCAATCCGATGAGCTGACCACCCTTCTTTAACATGCATTGCAGATGATACCCTGCTGCGCCCCCCATTTGCCCACGACATGCCGTTGGGCAACATAACGTAGCGAAGTGGTATTCGTCTCCTCGGCCGCGCTGGACGCAGCCGTATACATCTCATTCATGGGAAGGCTCTTACTCGAAAAGCACAACATCCCCATGTGTTGGACACATCAGATCCGTTCATTCTACCCTCACAGAATACGGCAATCATGGAGGGTGAATTAGGACTTCAAGTGCTTTGGCCAACTGCCGCAGAACGACTTGAAAAACATGAGCATGAGTACGTTCAATCAACCTCAGTATTTGGATATTTGTTTCGCTAACTACCATTTGAGCAGTATCGTTCTTGTCCATGATGTTGGCAGCAGTTCTATCTCGGATTGGCGGCACGAGAATGGCTTCCTCTGGCCTCCTCTGCTGGGGAAAGCTTTGGGCAGTGCCAGAGTCATGACATATGGCTACGATCACGATAGAGCACGTATCCGGCGAGAGAAGAGCGGGGCCCAGGGCACTGTGTTCAACTTCGGAGAGGCTCTCTGTAGTGATTTGAGGGACAAGAGGATGTCAAGCCATGTGCGTCTCCCACTCTTCAATCCGCTGATCGTCCTGTCTCCTTTTCTTGAAAACTTTGTAGAGTTGACGGATCTATCTAACAATGATTAAATCCCAGGCACAGACGCCCATCACGTTCATAGGACATGGTGCAGGGGGCATAATTATTAAGAGCGTAAGTCGTCATCTGCCACATCATACTTAACGCGAGAGATAGACCATCCGGGGAGCCGTGAAATGCTATTGGGAAAGCAATTCGTGGATCAGAGATTCGTAATTCTAACCATTTTCTTCCCTTCTTCAGGCTCTTTGTTATTGTCAGCAAAGGAAAGGACTATTTGGCTCCATCCTACGCAAGACGGTGCACGTCATGTTCCTCGATACCCCCCATCTGGGAAAGGGACAAGTCGATTCGCCATCCCTAGAAGAAAACATGAGTGGGCTGGGCAGGGGCCAGCTGGCCCTTTGGTCCATGGTTCTCAGCGAGCTCCAATCACCATTCGTTGGCATCGCCACTGGTTTTAACATTACGACGGCACGCAGGTATATCCAGGAAGAGGGCAGTCTTGTACGTGCTCGTATGGCGTTGAGAAACGAGGAGAGTGTAGACAGACTGAGGAGCTGACCGTCATCAGGATCCCACAGGAGAGTCGAGCCGTCTGTTCGTTCCGCATGAGCAGCCCCTGATGCTTTACGATACAACGCACGACACAATCTCCAAATTCTCGGGGGAGGATGACAGAAACTACCTTCGACTTCTCGAGCGCATCCAACAGGGTTTCGACTTCTTCACGACGGACCCAGACGATGTACAGAAGATTCGCACGTGGATACGATGCGGAAGCGGCTTCACGGCGGAGGCTCCGTCCTTGTCCTCGGGTTTGAATAGCAGAGATATAGAAGAGTGCGAGAATAATCATTACCCCGGCACATGCGACTGGCTGCTCAGCGACGCTTCGTTCATTGACTGGAAAGGTCAGGATGCATCCAACCCCATCATGTGGGTGACTGCCCCTGGAGGGCGAGGCAAGTCGGTTCTTACTTGCTTCGCCGCCGATAGACTCTCCAAGATGTCTCATAGGCCAGCGACACCGACTCTCATGATCGCCTACAAGATGCCACGCACACGGCACCAGATGGCCGCGATTCTGGCCTCACAGCTCCTGGCGCACCTCGAGAAACCCTCGAGTGACGGCGCTCCGTCCAAGGGCATCGACGCAAAGGCCCTTACTTTGGTTGGCCAGGATGCCGAGCGGATGGAAAATATGTACGAATTGATTCGTATGCTCGTATCGCAGTGCACTGCCGTCTACTTCTTCATCGATGGGCTGAACGAGTTACCATTCGACGATAGGCGTATCTGCGAAGACCTCCTTTTCACCATCAAATTTCTCGCTGATATCGCCAAGACAACCAAGACAACAAACGTACGCCTCTGGTGCAGCAGCCAAAAATGTGAGTTAGTCGTCGATTGGATGAAAGATCTCAACGCCAGAGAACTCCCTATCGATGACGAGACGGTCTCTCTCGATATACAGCGATTCTTCAGCAGCATGAAGAATCTCGTAGAACCAGCCTCGGAAGATCCAATTGAGTGCTTTTTGAGCTGGCTACAGTTCAATCTCGAGGCCGGGTCCAACTTTCGTTGGGCAGTTCTGATGAAGGAGAGCCTCGCGAAAGCGCAGTCGGACGGCCATCGCGAAAAAATCATGAAGAAGGGCCTGCCGCAGCCGCTATCGAAGATATATCTAGACCGACTGAAGGAACTGAAAGAGATGGATGATAAAGACCAGGCGGAGCAGGGATCGCCGTTATCCAAGTTTGTTCCCTTGCATATCATCCTGCGTCTTGTAAGCCAGTACAACACTAACACCCGGTCGTTCGCAGATACATTCTGTCCCTTGTGGCACATGCGAGGCGACCCCTACGTCTAGCTGAAGTTCGAGAAGCTGTTTCCATTGTAGACAGGCCCTTGCACCGTGCAGGCTGCAGTAACTTGAGCGACAAAAGCCTCAAAAATGAAGAGAAGATCTTGCACCGATGTACACCCCTTGTCGATTTCGTCGAAGACGATCAAGGTGGTTATCTCACGTTGTCGCATGGGTCCGTTTATGAGTTCCTCCACCAGTCAACGCCTGAGAGTCGATTAACAATTATCAACGATGACGACGACGACGATGATGATGATGGTGGTGATGATGATGATGATGAGGCCTCGACGCTCTCACAGCCCCCTTCGCCATTGATCAAAGCCCTCGCGGATCCTTCTGTCATCGCCAACGCCTGTCTGAGGTACTTGTTTCAAAAGCGTTACGCTCAGATACTGAAGAAGCAACCTGACGACGACGAGTTTGTGACAAGCTCGAATCGACATCAACAAAGCTCTCTCGTCAAGGACCACCATTTCTTACGCTACGCTGCCAAGAACTGGTACCGTCACTTCGACCCCGTGGGTCAGAACAAGTGTCATGATGTCCGGGACTTTATCATGTCGGCGCAGTTTCTCACCACGATGCAGGTGCAGAGTCTCTTCGTGGTCGGCCATTTCATCAACCGCCTCGGTGGCTCGAAGCGGCAGATCATGAAGCAAAATTTGCCCGAGTGGTTCCGGACATGCGATGAAGGCTCTCGCATCGCGCGAAGCTACGAGACTTTCTTTGCCGAGTGGAGTTGGTTTCTGCAGCTGGGCATCACCAACGTTATGCCGGGCGAGATTGGACGGTGTTTTTGGGGCGCCCTGGGACCCGGGAACTTTCTCCAAAAGCATGGAACTGCCATTGAGAATAACCCCAGCTTTCTTCTGGCACCAGAATCCGGTGATGAGGTCTGTCAATCCTCAGACTGCACTTACTATGAGATGTTTAGCGATGATGGAAAGCGACTGTCTGTTTGGACAATCCCTTCGCACAGGTTCGTTGACAAGGAGCAACAACACCGACGTTTGTCTTTCACGTCACTCACTAATAATTTTGCCGAACCTAGTGCAATGGACCAAGCTCATGGGGAAGCGACAATGACTCTGGAGCGTCAAAATTGGTATGCTGACGGCATTTCACCTCCCTTCCGCTATGGGAAGAGTGAAACTCTCCAGTTCAAGACGGAGTCGGTGAAATGGTCGCTTTACGAACCGCATGCCTTCCCTCTCATTCCCTCGGCCAGTTGTCCAATGCGGGCAAATCCCATCGGTGACAGCAGCTATGGCACTGCCGTTCGCGTTGGATCTGTCAAGTTCTGTCGACGGCCGGTTCGAGTTTGGGAAGGCGACGCTCCCACTGGATATTGGGAGGATATTTTGGTTGAGCGCGAGTACACGATCCACTCACGTCGTAAGCTCGTCAAGATAAGAGAGGAGAACAACATGATGAACGGAGAAGGCTCGAATCACCTGGCACCTCCGAAAACTTCAGTCCGTACGCGCAAGCTCAGGAAGAAAAGGAAGGATTCCATGGCTCGAAGCGACGAGTCAGATGCGTCAGGGGCTGAAGAGAATGACCCGGAAGAACTGTGCTGGGATGAAATCTGTTCGGCAGACGAATATTGGGAACCAGATTCGGACGAAGACGACGGAACATTAACCCCAGAGGACCGCGAAGTCGCCGAGAAAGATGAACAAGGTGTTTCTGACGGGGCCTCTGATTCCGAGCTGGAAGGTTTCTCAGCTTCTGAGGCCTCGGAAGCGAGCACTTGGGTCGACGACCATTTTGACGCAGATTCGGCCTCGGGTGCGGCAATTTCTTCCGTTGGCGGCTCTGACGACGGTTCGCTTCAGCACGATGACGCAAATATGGATAATGAGAGGTCCGGAGACGAATCAGCATCCGGATCTTCGGACAGTGACACGAGTCAGGAAAATTTAAGATTTCAGCCTCGTATTGTGTCCAGAACGCAGAATAAATACACGAGTTGGACGTGTAACGTATGCAGATGCTCCGCCGGTTCGACCATGACGAAGTCGACCGGTCACGTCTTTTATCAATGCATCGGCAAAGGCTGTTACGAGGGCAACAGCTATGACGTCTGCACAAGATGCTTCGAACGCGGCGCTTGGTGCCTTCAAAAGTCCCACCAACTGCGGAGAATGGAGACTCGCCGCGGTCGTGTACGATTCGTCGAGATTCTCTCATACAATGACTCCAGACCCGGTCTGACTATCATGGTACGAAAGCGTGGTCGTGGCAGCTCTAACGAGCAAGCCGTTTTTCGCTATGCGAGCAGGGACACTTCGGCCATGCTCTACAGCTCACCCGCTGTTCTTCATCCTGCCGAGCCGCTTCTCGTCTGTGCCGTGAATGGGACACAGTTTCTTTTCGCCAACCTCGTCGAAAACAGCTATTTCTTGCACCATCTGCCTCTTGACGTGGCCGAGATCCGTGGTGGCAGTGTGGACACCTGTTTCCCGGTAACTGTTCAGATGCGTTTCTCCCCCTGCGGTCGCTTCCTACACATAGCACGTGTGACTGCTCGGTCGGAGCTCAGCTCGCGTACTGCCGTCAATCTCTTCCTTCAGGTCATTACGGTGCAGCTCGCTGAAAAGAGCCCGTTCTGTCGATACCCGCGCTCACGGACCCGTCGTCTCGGCATCGCGCTCGGCCAATGGGCATCGTCGGTTGCTATGACATGTCTCCCCTTTGCAATGACCTGGACTGACGACCATATGTACCTATCATTAAGCAAGGAGATGCTACGCGTCTTCAGGGTTCCCTTACGTAACGAACAGGTGGCGAAGCCGAGCGAATCGGAGAGCAACGGCATCTCGACGAACAGCTCCAACCCCACGACAGACTGTCCTAAAATCCAAACATTCGCCGCGAAAGTCTGTCTACCTCGCTCCGCACGGCGACGGTCCATCCATTTTTTCCCGCCATCCGAGGAAGCTGGTGGCCAGAAGACATCTGCCAGGATTATCCTCGGTGCGCTACGCGGGACGCAACAGTCCGAACCAACAGCCGTTGTCTACCTGCGGGCCGAGGATATCGGAGATTGGGTAGACGCTGATGATGCTACCTTGGCTTTTGTCAACGAGCCCCCGAAGAGGCGCAACAATTTGGAGGACTTTGACGAGGATGACGATTGTCATCTCGTCATGCCATTGCAAGATTTTCAGAGATAGGG